>CALNHX010003969.1:0-137425 GCA_940337035.1 Agriotes lineatus | reverse complement strand
ATATCATTTTCGACACCTGCTGGCGCTCTGCTTAGTTGCTGCCGTTTGAGGGTGCCTTTGCTATAATTTGCATCCACGGCAATTTCGTCCATTATGGTAGCAATTCACGACCAGTTTATTTTGAACCGAAGGGTGTAGCTACCCCCGCCGGCGTTTGCCTGTTAGCCGTTTATGAGCGTTGGTGAAGCGAGGTTAGTTAGTGCTACTCCGAGATTAAATCTCAAATTATCTTCAATACCTGGATTTTACTTTTATACATTCTAAACCAGTAATTATTGGAAATTTAAATTCACACGTTCCGCAATTATTAACATGTAATGTTCAATTTCATACATGCTCTTGCTTTTTACATTTGAATTTTTATGCTTATAGTTAATTATGCTCAGTATTTAAAGTTGCTATTTTGATGTATTTCGACCCTCTGTAAAAGGTACAGTCACGCTTTTTTATTTTCAATAGCCTAACAGAAGGTTTTATTAAATGACTGTGATAAGCTTATTCCACGAATGTTTTTTGGTAAAGTTATTAAAATAACCCGAAAGGGGTTTTTAATTTTATGCGTGCCGCAACCTTCAGTTAACGTACACAACTTTGTTATAACATTATTTGCATTTTAATTATCCTGATTATTTACTACTGAAACTTCAAGACTTTTCTATTGTTTATTAATTAAACGCTAGTCACTTGCAGTTTATTTCCTCTTATTATTTGAAATCGTTTGATTTCTGGCGCCCATTTCCTTTTTTTTTTTAAGACATTCCAGGGTACAGAAGCTGATTATTTGAACCTACGATCCAAGGCCGCCGAAATTTGAGTTAGCTAGGGCCATCGCGGTGAGTAAAGAGTTTGCAGAGCTGCCGTGGTGTATAAACTGTAGGGGGGTTAATCTGCGATTTTTACTACCATTGCTTAATTTTATTAATTAATCGCAGGTCGGCTTCTTTATTGTTTCACTGGCGCCCAACGTGGGGCTCGATTTTGGTAGTAACATCAGCTGTGCTTACCTGGATAACTTTGATTATCAATATTTAATTTTGTACTCATATTCCTTTTTCACTTCTATCCAAATGTTTACTTCCTATGCAATTTTGTAATTTTCTCATCTTGTTGTAGTTCACGTATTTATATTTCACTTTCTTTTCTTTTCCTTTCTTTACGTATCCTTTCGTTCGGTTGTTTATTGACTTTTCTTCCCTTATCTTTCTTGACGAATGATTGGTTTAGCGGTATGTTTATAGGTAGTGTGATGGACTTTGTTGAAAGGGTATGCTTTGGTGAGTGAGGTTTCTGAATTGTTTCTTTGATTGGTTGAGTGTGTGCTTTGGTATGTAGTATGTTTGGTTTTTCCTTATCTTTCCTTTGGTTGCTTATTGGTGGGTCGAGGGCCTGAGTGAATTACTTGTGCGGTTTGGTGTAGTTTACTACATTTTTGGGATTTTTAGGTACTTGCCTCACCGTACTTGTATTTACTCAGGGTCTCGACGGGTTGTTTCCGGGTTGTTTTTTCTGGCTCTTTATTTTTTAATGCGTTATTATGCATTTCTTTTGGATGTGATGTGCTCGTTGGCTGCGTCCGATGTGAGGCAGTCCTTGTTTTAGGCCCCTGTTCGGTGTAAACAGGGTGTCTATATTTTTTTCTGTGTCCGATGTGGTGCAGGTTTGTCTTCTGTGAGACGTGACAGGAGATATTCTTTTGCGTCGGTTTAGATGCGCAATTGCATCTTGTTACGCATTGTTCTATGCTATTTTTTGCGTCTTTTTACGCATCTGTTTGCGTGCGGATTTTCCCTTGCGATTGAAGGCGGTTTGCTTTCCTTGTGTTTCCTCTTCTTTAAGCGTGTCCATGTCTCCGTAAACCCGGGTTACGGCATGGAATAGTAGACCTAGCCAGTCGAAGCTTGGATGAGTGGGTGTGGCAGCGTGAGTTTTTCCGAACTCTGGTTTTTCGGTTCATTTTCCTCTCTTTCCTTTTCTCTTTTCCTTCTGTCCTGTTTTTTCTTCTGTTTTTAAAAGTTTCTGTAGGGTATTTTCCTTATGGATCTTGCATTCTAGTGCTTTTCACTTTCCTTTTTCTTGCCATTACTTCCGTCTCATTTGAGGATTTTTTCAAAAGCGCTTCGCTTATTTGGATTTGGACTATGGTATTATAGGATATTGTGACCGTGGAAACACCTACAGTGTCCCTTTTAAAAACTTGTTTTCTTAGTGCTTTTTGTAACGTATAGGGTGGTTGGTTGGCCACGCAGGGAAGGTCACGATAGGAAGCATTGTCATCTTGCTTTCCCTTTTTAGAGTATAGGGTGGTTGGTTGGGCATGCAGGGAAGGTCACCATTGAGGAGCAACGTCATCTTGTTCTCTCTCTAAGCAACGCTAGCAGTTGGGGTCGTTTCTCACCATATTTTGGAATATTTTTTTAGAGTGCTTTCCCCATCCGTGCTTGTGTTCGCTTAGGACCTTAACCGATTTGATTTTCAGATCGTTGTTCATGGCTTTTTAGCTATGTTGTTTTTTCTTGAAGTGATTTTTTTTCGAGACGAGTTTATACTTGTTTGGGGTTTTTTAAATTTTATTGTTATTTGGGTTGGTTTTTCGGCCTTGTGGAGATTTCTGGGGTTGGGCGAGCGATTGTGTTGCCATCCGACTCGGTGAGGGAACCACATTCAGTCCGTCTCCGGCGCGCCTTTTCCATCTAGCTGCGACAACTGGCTGAATGCCCGAGCGGGGTTTGGTGGTTGTGCGGTCGTTCCCTCCGGCTTCTGGGGTCTCTACCTAAATTCGGGACGGGTATGGTTTTTAGGATGTTATCCTGGGTTTTCACCCGAATCTTGTTGTCGCAGTACTTACTGTGTTTCATTTTTTAACATAATTTTTCCCTCTCATACTTTTTTGATGTTGGGTTACCTTAGATTTAGAGTCAGTGATGATGATGCGGTGCGAGCTTTTCGGATTTTTGTGAGTTTTTCGGATGTTTATAGTAAGGTGGATTGTGTCCTATGTGATGCAGTCGGTTTTTGCTGTGTTTAGCAGTTTTTTTAGGCGTCTGTCCGGTTTAGACAGAACATCTATTTCTATAGTGGTATCCTATGTGGTGCCACAGTTATTTTTTTGAGCCGATTTATAAGGGTTGGTTCCCTTGGCTTATTTTCTCGAAAGAGATTTTTTTTAGACAGCGTTTCGCTTTTGGTGTTGGCATCATCGAACTCATTCTGGAATTCTTTGGTTTCCTACATTTTTTAATGTTTTCATACTTTAAACCTTTTTATTTCTCTTGGCCGTGGGGAGTGAAACAATTTTTTGTCTTCGCCTAATTGTTTCGCCAGTTATCCATTTATTTCAGGCTTAACATGTATATTTTTAATTGAATTATAAATCCTTTGCTTTTCGAATTCGTAAATTTTCCAAAGCAGTTATTTTGTACCTGTATCGAGTTCCTTTCGTTTGCGCGATACCCTCTCGACTCGCGCTATCTCTTATCAGAGTGGCAAGCTTTCCTTTAGGCACGAATTGTTCGTACCTCGCACTTGCTATTTTTGGCCCGCCGTCACCGGCGTGTTTAAATTATGTTTGTTCAAGTCAAATTACGTGCGCTCAATTAATCTAATGAGCAGTGTATGTTTCCTAAGGGCTGATTATGATCAGGTACGATGGCGCTTTTCTGTCGTATTTTCCCCATAGTAATTACATTTTTTCTTAGCTCTTTATTACCAGTTTCAACCACGAGTTTTTCTCGGAGGCCAAGCCGCTAGCCTTATCGCATTTTCGACACCTGCTGGCGCTCTGCTTAGTTGCTGCCGTTCGAGGGTGCCTTTGCTATAATTTGCATCCACGGCGATTTCGTCCATTATGGTAGCAATTCACGACCAGTTTATTTTGAACCGAAGGGTGTAGCTACCCCGGCCGGCGTTTGCTTGTTAGCCATTTATGAACGTTGGTGAAGCGAGGTTAGTTAGTGCTACTCCGAGATTAAATCTCAAATTATCTTCAATACCTGGATTTTACTTTTATACATTCTAAACCAGTAATTATTGGAAATTTAAATTCACACGTTCCGCAATTATTAACATGTAATGTTCAATTTCATACATGCTCTTGCTTTTTACATTTGAATTTTTATGCTTATAGTTAATTATGCTCAGTATTTAAAGTTGCTATTTTGATGTATTTCGACCCTCTGTAAAAGGTACAATCACGCTTTTTTATTTTCAATAGCCTAACACAGTGGTCGCCAACCTGTCGATCGCGAGCTACCGGTAGCTCGCGGGGGCAATTCTGGTAGCTCTCACAACGAAAATACAAAATCAGAGAAGCTTCCTAAAATTCCACAAAAAAATCTAATTGTCATAATATTAAACATAAACAGCGGCAACGTTGCGGCGAGCGATCTGCCGCTGACGCCATCAAGCTAGAATCGGCTAGAACCGACCAACCGGACCAGTGCGTTAGTGTTCGAGAACGATCTGGATTGCTTTGAACGGGATAAATACGCACGGCGCGGCGACATTGCGCTTAGTTTAAAACTGAACGCGTAACCAACGTCCAGCGGTTGGGTTAGTAGTGAACAACAAAAAATAATATTATGGCAAGCAGTTGTAAGAAGGTAAAGACATACCACTTTCATTCGGAATGGGAAGAACAATACTTTTTTACAGAAGTTAAAGATAAAAATGTGTGTTTGTTATGTAATACTTCGGTCTCCGTTGCTAAAAAAGGAAATATTGAGAGACATCATAAAACTGTACATTCTAATTTTGAAAAATCATTCCCACTACATTCTGCCGCCAGAAAGGAGAAACTGAAACAGTTAAAAAAGCAGTTAATTGGACAACAATCAATATTTTTAAGAACAATCGACAAAAATAAGGCTGCAACTGAAGCATCGTACCGTGTGTCCCAGATAATTGCACAAAAAAAGAAACCTTATGAAGACGGGGAAATGATAAAACAGGCGTTTTTAGAAGCTGCTGACTCGTTATTTGCCAACTTTAGAAACAAAGACGAGATAGTTTCAGCTATAAAATCTATGCAACTTTCTGCTAATACAGTGATGAGACGTGTAGAAGTAATGAGCAATGATATTTTTTTACAGTTAAGAACTGACTTAGATAACTGTGTTTATTTTTCACTTCAACTGGATGAATCAACAGATGTCGTTGACACTGTCCAGATGGCCGTGTTCGTCAGGATGGTTTTTAGTGATTTTACGATTAAAGAAGATCTTTTGAAGTTTATTCCACTGAAAGGACACACTACTGGACAGGAGTTGTTTTCTCATTTAAAAAATATTATTTCTTCCGAGAAAATTCCAATATCGAAAATGGTAGGCTTGACAACCGATGGCGCTCCAGCTATGGTGGGTTTTGATAAGGGTCTGGTGGCGTTATGTCGTAAAGATGAAACTTTTCCGCAATTTCTCTCTTACCACTGCATTATCCATCAGGAAGCATTATGTGGAAATTTCCTGAAACTAAACAACGTTATGAAACTGGTGGTAAAAATTATGAACAAGATTAGAGCTCAAGCGTTACAAAGAAGATTATTCAAAACCTTGGCCGATGAAGTTGACTGTCAATACGGGGACCTACTCCTTCACTCTGAAGTCCGATGGTTAAGTAGAGGACGGGTGCTGAAACGTTTTAATGATGTCCTATCTGGCATAGTTCAATTTTTCAAAAAACGCGATGAACCGACTCCGGAACTAGAAAATTCAATCTGGCTTAGAGATTTTGGTTTTCTCGTGGACATTACCGAGAAATTAAACGAACTTAATTTGCAGCTTCAGGGGAGAGACAAAGAACTAGCAGAAATGATTTCTGATATAAAAGCATTTATCAAAAAGCTGGAGTTTTGGGAACAAACCCTAATTAACAGCGATGCCAAGCATTTTCCTATTCTTTCAGAAAAAAATATCTCAAAATCCATTAGAACCCTATGACAGCAAATATCATGTAGAAATAGTTTCTACCCTGAAGAATAACTTCAAAAATCGTTTTAAGGATTTCAACGAAATGGCTTTAGTAGCGCAGAGTGTTGTTTCACCCTTTATGGAAATTGATATCCAACAGTTTGCAACTTGTGTTATGCAGAACTTTGGCGAAGACATCGCTGCAACAGAAATGGAAGTAATTGATTTTCAAAATGATTTAGCCTTAAAATCGTTAGTCTCAAGTACCAAATGTATCTGGCCTATTGTAAGTAAAGACAAATATTCAGTTCTATGCCGTGTTGCCTTGAAAGTGAAAGCATTATTCAGTTCAACCTATTTGTGTGAATCTTCTTTTTCCAATATGAAGTTTATTAAGAACAAATATCGCAATCGACTTACAGATGAACATTTGGATAATTGTATTCGAATGGCTGTATCAAATTATACTGCAAACATTAAAAAAATTATCGATGAGTCTGAGTGTCAGCCTTCTCATTGAACGTGCTTTTTTATTTTTCAATGTTTATGTTCATGATAGTGCGTTACTTTTTTGTTGTTATTATTAACTATTTTTAAATCTTACGTGACATGCCGTTGTGGCTGGATAAAAGTTTGTGTTTATTTTTCAAACAACTTCGTTTGGTAGGTAGGAATGTAGTTATTATTAGTACCTATGTATTATGTATTACCAGTTAAATAAATAGTAAAATAAATAAATATAATGATAAATTAACTGTGGATTATTTCATTTACGTTGCGTTACGTGGCTTCCGTGTGGGTAGCTCGCTGTTTATTCCAAAATTAACAAGTAGCTCAACACATTGAAGAGGTTGGCGACCACTGGCCTAACAGAAGGTTTTATTAAATGACTGTGATAAGCTTATTCCACGAATGTTTTTTGGTAAAGTTATTAAAATAACCCGAAAGGGGTTTTTAATTTTATGCGTGTCGCAACCTTCAGTTACCGTACACAACTTTGGTATAACATTATTTGCATTTTAATTATCCTGATTATTTACTACTGAAACTTCAAGACTTTTCTATTGTTTATTAATTAAACGCTAGTCACTTGCAGTTTATTTCCTCTTATTATTTGAAATCGTTTGATTTCTGGCGCCCATTTCCTTTCCTTTTTTGAAGACATTCCAGGGTACACAGCTGATGATTTGAACCTACGATCCAAGGCCGCCGAAATTTGAGTTAGATAGGGCTATCGCGGTGAGTAAAGAGTTTTCAGAACTGCCGTGGTGTATAAACTGTAGGGGGGTTGATCTGCAATTTTTACTAACATTGCTTAATTTTATTAATTAATCGCAGGTCGGCTTCTTTATTGTTTCACTGGCGCCCAACGTGGGGCTCGATTTTGGTAGTAACATCAGCTGTGCTTACCTGGATAACTTTGATTATCAATATTTAATTTTGTACTCATATTCCAGCCGTCTGATTGGTTGATAGCGCAACGAAAAAAATAATCAACAGTAATTACATAAGTGGTGATAATTTTGTGATTATTTTAACTAGATTCACGAACCTTTGTTGATAATCTAGTATCATTTAAAAACGTGCAGCGCGATTGCTGAGCGGTTTCAGGACCGCTTCGCTGCCGCTCCGCTGACGCGCCGCTACCGCCAGTCTGAATAGACCTTAACGTTAAGCGTGGTGTGGCGAAACTGGGAGTAAGCCGCTCCACTCGGCCTGCATAATATCCTTCTTCTTTAAATTTATATAATGACTCTAATAATAATGATAAGAATCATAATATTAGTTAGAAGAATAATATTATAGCAACTAATTATTTCATTTCTAAGCTATCATTAAACATGAAAAACTTTTTTATTGAAAATAGGATTATAAGAAGTATTTAAAGAAAATTATTTAGAAGAAATTATTATATATTAAAGAATAAATCAATTCTTCGTTTTTTAAGCTATTCTTATTCCTCACTGCTATCATCCAATATACTTTCCCCAATGTTATTAATAGTTTCATCACCAGCTTCTAACTCAGTGTCTGAGATGTATGGTTCGTCTATATCATCGTCAATTCCTTGAATGCTAACAATTTTTTTAATATTTGAGCAACTATCGCTTTAGCATCTTAAGCACAAGTTTGAACATTTTAACCCGTGCTTTCTACAACTACAATTATTAGTTTTACAACCGATTTCGCATCTACGAGTGATTGTTTTTATAACGTCATCAGGAATGAGTGGCTCCGAGCTACATACAGGTTGCAAAATATTGTTGATAGTTTTCCAACCCCTTTTCATAGGATAAAGTTTGTTTCCTAACCAGGTTCTTAATTGCAGGAAAGTTCGATAGCAATGTTGAGTTGCAGCACTTTCAGTTGGAAGAAAATTTTCTCACTGAAAAGATGACCTCGAAGCTGATCTTTGGGATTGTACAAACCTTTGTTCGTTTAGATTACCAGTGCTTTTTTTTGTTGAGTATAGAGTTTAGATTTTCGCAATCTGATTATGTTTAACTTTTCTCTCATAAAAGGTATCTAATTTTCTAAGCTTGTTTTTTTGGTCACTGAATATTTTTAGAATTATATTCTCGCCATTTTTTAAACCACTTGCAGTTTATTTCCTCTTATTATTTGAAATCGTTTGATTTCTGGCGCCCATTTCCTTTTTTTTTTTTTTGAAGACATTCCAGGGTACACAGCTGATGATTTGAACCTACGATCCAAGGCCGCCGAAATTTGAGTTAGCTAGGGCCATCGCGGTGAGTAAAGAGTTTGCAGAGCTGCCGTGGTGTATAAACTGTAGGGGGGTTAATCTGCGATTTTTACTACCATTGCTTAATTTTATTAATTAATCGCAGGTCGGCTTCTTTATTGTTTCACTGGCGCCCAACGTGGGGCTCGATTTTGGTAGTAACATCAGCTGTGCTTACCTGGATAACTTTAATTATCAATATTTAATTTTGTACTCATTTTCCTTTTTCACTTTTGTCCAAATGTTTACTTCTTATGCAATTTTGTAATTTTCTCATCTTGGAGTAGTTCACGTATTTATATTTGACTTTCTTTTCTTTTCCTTTCTTTACGTATCCTTTCGTTCGGTTGTTTATTGACTTTTCTTCCCTTATCTTTATTGACGAATGATTGGTTTAGCTGTCGGTTTATAGGTAGTGTGATGGACTTTGTTGAAAGGGTATGCTTTGGTGAGTGAGGTTTCCGAATGGTTTCTTTGATTGGTTGAGTATGTGCTTTGGTATGTAGTATGTTTGGTTTTTCCTTATCTTTCCTTTGGTTGCTTATTGGTGGGTCGAGGGCCTGAGTGAATTACTTGTGCGGTTTGGTGTAGTTTACTACATTTTTGGGATTTTTAGGTACTTGCCTCACCGTACTTGTATTTACTCAGGGTCTCGACGGGTTGTTTCCGGGTTGTTTTTTCTGGCTCTTTATTTTTTAATGCGTTATTATGCATTTCTTTTGGATGTGATGTGCTCGTTGGCTGCGTCCGATGTGAGGCAGTCCTTGTTTTAGGCCCCTGTTCCGTGTAAACAGGGTGTCTATATTTTTTTCTGTGTCCGATGTGGTGCAGGTTTGTCTTCTGTGAGACGTGACAGGAGATATTCTTTTGCGTCGGTTTAGATGCGCAATTGCATCTTGTTACGCATTGTTCTATGCTATTTTTTGCGTCTTTTTACGCATCTGTTTGCGTGCGGATTTTCCCTTGCGATTGAATGCGGTTTGCTTTCCTTGTGTTTCCTCTTCTTTAAGCGTGTCCATGTCTCCGTAAACCCGGGTTACGGCATGGAATAGTAGACCTAGCCAGTCGAAGCTTGGATGAGTGGGTGTGGCAGCGTGAATTTTTCCGAACTCTGGTTTTTCGGTTCATTTTCCTCTCTTTCCTTTTCTCTTTTCCTTCTGTCCTGTTTTTTCTTCTGTTTTTAAAAGTTCCTGTAGGGTATTTTCCTTATGGATCTTGCATTCTAGTGCTTTTCACTTTCCTTTTTCTTGCCATTACTTCCGTCCGCTTATTTGGATTTGGACTATGGTATTATAGGATATTGTGACCGTGGAAACACCTACAGTGTCCCTTTTAAAAACTTGTTTTCTTAGTGCTTTTTGTAACGTATAGGGTGGTTGGTTGGGCACGCAGGAAAGGTCACGATAGGAAGCATTGTTATCTTGCTTTCCCTTTTTAGAGTATAGGGTGGTTGGTTGGGCATGCAGGGAAGGTCACCATTGAGGAGCAACGTCATCTTGTTCTCTCTCTAAGCAACGCTAGCAGTTGGGGTCGTTTCTCTCCATATTTTGGAATATTTTTTTAGAGTGCTTTCCCCATCCGTGCTTGTGTTCGCTTAGGACCTTAACCGATTTGATTTTCAGATCGTTGTTCATGGCTTTTTAGCTATGTTGTTTTTTCTTGATGTGATTTTTTTTCGAGACGAGTTTATACTTGTTTGGGGTTTCAGGACCGCTTCGCTGCCGCTCCGCTGACGCGCCGCTACCGCCAGTCTGAATAGACCTTAACGTTAAGCGTGGTGTGGCGAAACTGGGAGTAAGCCGCTCCACTCGGCCTGCATAATATCCTTCTTTTTTAAATTTATATAATGACTCTAATAATAATGATAAGAATCATAATATTAGTTAGAAGAATAATATTATAGCAACTAATTATTTCATTTCTAAGCTATCATTAAACATGAAAAACTTTTTTATTGAAAATAGGATTATAAGAAGTATTTAAAGAAAATTATTTAGAAGAAATTATTATATATTAAAGAATAAATCAATTCTTCGTTTTTTAAGCTATTCTTATTCCTCACTGCTATCATCCAATATACTTTCCCCAATGTTATTAATAGTTTCATCACCAGCTTCTAACTCAGTGTCTGAGATGTATGGTTCGTCTATATCATCGTCAATTCCTTGAATGCTAACAATTTTTTTAAATATTTGAGCAACTAATTTTCTCACTGAAAAGATGACCTCGAAGCTGACCTTTGGGATTGTAGAAACCTTTGTTCGTTTAGATTACCAGTGCTTTTTTTTTTGTTGAGTATAGAGTTTAGGTTTTCGCAATCTGATTATGTTTAGCTTTTCTCTCATAAAAAGTATCTAATTTTCTAAGCTTTTTTTTTGGTCACTGAATATTTTTAGAATTATATTCTCGCCATTTTTTAAACCACAATGTTCTATCACATCCTGTTATTATATAAAACAATCCTACGTATTGTTTTAAATCTGGAAACTTGAAACTGCCTCTTTCTCGTTTTCTCTACCTCTTCCAGGGTTACAAAAGTATATATTTATTTTTGATGGTGTTAACTGCGTTAATAATATAAACAGATCCACGTCCCCGTCAATTATGTTAACAATTTCATTCCCTTTTTTTAATTCGATGGCAGTGGATATGATAAATCTATCTGCATCCTTATCAGCAAATATAGTAGTGAAGCCAACTTTTTACAACTCTGCAGATAACATAATTTTCTTTTTAAACTTTTTCGTTAGAAAGAAATGTCTCTTTCGTATACAGTATGTTTGTGTTATTATCGAAAAGTATTTCTCGACCAACATTTTTCATTTGTCTACGCAGTCGTTCAAAAGATTTTGTACTTAATGCCGTATCGTCAGGATATCCGTCGAATACAACTTTAGAACGTTAGTACGACAAAGATAAAGAGACGCTTTCAACGAATGCAAGAGAAATAGCATGATTGTGAGGGAGAAAGTGTGTGGACAAGGAAAGGCGTGACGAATACAGAGCATCACGTGGCTAATTCCCCCAAGCAATTTAATTATTAAAAACAAAATGGCGCGTTTCTCAATTTTACTTTGCCCCAGGCAATTTAATTATTAGGCAATTATCAATTTAATTAGAGATTTAATTATAACCTCAGGGTTTAACCAATAAAAAGTGGAAGGGATAGCGGTCCCTATTTTACTTAGAGGGGTGGGAGTTAATTCGTATTTCAAGTACTTTTTCAGATCATCTTTTGTTTTTATATTTAAACTAATCCTTTGAAATATGAGCAACGGATTTATGAATACTTTCTCATCATTTATTTATACAAATGCATGTACAGAACGAAGGGTTACCACTCGATGTTTTTCACTGCTTTCAGTGAAGCAAACGTTTTGCCAACAGTATTTTTTAGTAATTTTGTTCCAACTTACAAAGATTTATGACAGTTTATTGAGTCGTTTCCGACAAGACCTGAATATATCGATGAAATAACATCTGAATTAGGAAACGGATCATACGTAGGGAAAAAGGACACAAGTTTACTTAAATCGAATGCATCTTTTTTAATCCGACAAATACGTGCGTCCTCATGCTGTTCAGATGTTGAGTAAGAAACGTTGCAAAACTTTTTGATTTCATTCGATACTTCTGTCAAAATGATGCTAGAAAGTATCCGCTTTAACAAAACGCTATTACTTAAATACAAGATAACTTACTAAAATTATTAATAAATTATGTTTTTACTTTGGTTCACTAAAACTAGCGGGTACTCAAAATTTTGCATTTTACACTGTAAATGTCACGGGAGTTTCCTAAATGGATTATATTAATACTAGCTGAAACCCGCGGCATATGCCGCATTTAAAATGTAGGACGAATTTAATAACTTTTGTTGCACTAAAGAAAGTTTTAAAAGCACGCTAGAGAATGGCAATAAGGAAAAGTTCCAAAAAATATACTTTCAAATGGAAAATTTCTGGAAAGGAAATGCTTACCTCTGGAAAGCGTTTTATGGACATTTTTGGATAGTCTCCGGGCAACTTACTTTCATATTGGATACGGCCAATACTGCTGAATTGAATAGTGTCTTCTTTTTTCTGTTCAGTATTAAATGCTAATTATTGTTGCAATGTTGTAAGTCCGCAGTTAGTGCAAATGTCACTGGGCACTTTCCGAAAACTAAATTCCTGGAATTTGCTGACCTCTAAAAGCACCATATTTAGACAAACCTAGAATTTTCTGGAAATAAGGACAATGAACCTACTTGCTTTTGGAATATACAGGAAATATTATAATGTTTTATTGTTATGATGAGAAATTTGCATAAGTATTTAAGTGTCTACTTCCTATCCCAAAAAGTCAGGGAGGCGCGTACTGCGTGTGCGCGGTGCGTAGCCGAATGCGGACATTTAAAATACGAGAATTATTTGCGCCACTGAAATAATTTTAAGCTGCCTGCAATCTGTGTTTCTTTTCAGGTTTAAGCCATTGAAGATTTTAGCATTGTGACGATGGAACGTTTAACACCACGATACTAATAAATATTTGCCTGAAATCTGCTACAATTCCGCTGCTGCGGATAATTGATTGAATAATTTTCAATCATATGATAAAAATAATGCGTTTGTATGGAAGTGACGTTAAACAAATTAATATATTGAAATCACCGAGATAACAAACAATATCGTTATCAGGTATAATAAAGGACAAAGATTCATCTAGGTAATCTATAAAAGTCTTATAACTCATTTGTGGTCGCCTGTATACTGCACCTACTTTTATTTTATATGTTTTAACTGTAAAGGATATCCACAACCATTCAATTGAATTATTTACATCACAGACTGTTAAATTTATACAACTTTTAATATAAATAGCCACTCCTCCTCCTCTAGTATTCCGATCTTTTCTTATTAATGTAAAATCATTTACAGTTAAATAATTAGAATCAACAGTATTAGATAACCATGTTTCTGATAAAGTGAAAATTGTAAAGTCATATTCATTAATTATATGTCTAATATTATCTATTTTTGGCAGCAGAAAGCGTACATTCAAATGAGATACTTTAAAGAAGTCATTACTTTCATTTATAATATATACAAAAAAATGTGCGAAATGTAACAAAAAATTTAAAAAATTTATGTACAGAAAGAGCCTTGAGTTCAAACGTCGATAGGCGGTGTTGTATTATGAACCATTTAATAAAGAAAAAATATCACTGCTTTGTAGAGATTCGTAAGGGTAAAAAACAATTAATAAACACAATTAAGAACTTCCAATATATTCGACGTAACTGTGATACATCGGACGTCAGTTCTATACTAAAGCCAAATATTGAATGCCCATATAAAATCGTAGAGCGTTGCCAGATGTTCAGTTATAAATTATGGTAGTAGCAACATCAATTTTATGGTATTTGGAAACAAATTATGGTATAGTCAAGCTTTATTTTCAGGGAGTATTTTTATTATCTATTAGAAATATCATAGAAATATCCTTGAACAGAAAATATCCACATTAATTTGTTTATTCACTATATACCGGGTGTCTTAAAATTAATTACATCTAGTATGCTTTGAATTTCCCATAATGCAATCTAAAATTTTACTTGAAATTGGCAAGACTGTAAGTCTATGTCAAATTCGAGGTTAGCAGGTTAGGTTTTGCGTCACTTTTGACACAGACCGGCGCAAAACCTAGTATTAATGTTTATTTATAAAGCTGGTGTGACACGATAATAAACTTCTGCGAAAATGTATTCTCTTGCTTCACTTGCAGTTTCCCCTTCCTTAAGATTTGGTATTAAATGAGGATACTGTACGAAATAAATAAGATTGACGCCGGATTTTGTCTACCAATTCCGCTTTGCCTGGCTGATTTGCTAATTTATTTTTGACAGTTTCGTCTAATAAATGAGGATGAAAATGTACCAGAAATATTTTTAAAATGTACTTTTGTAGAAACGGTTTCAGAATGTACCAGATTCGTAGAATTGTACCAGGTCTGGCAACGCTGCTAATATCAAGACCACGGCCAAAATGGTAACTACACATAAACCACGCGCATAAATGTTTGACCTTGGGAATTTTCTGCTTTATTATAAGGGTATGATTCAATATTAGAATTGTTGAATTATAAACAATATTTGCATTAATGAAAAACACTTACGTGTCTTTCTGTGATATATAATTACACACACAGCCAGTCTTATAAAAACCACTAATTAATCTGAGGTTAAGTGTAATTCGTTGTTAAAATAAACAAAAGCGCATTTTAAATTCATGGAAATTGGCAGCTATCGAATAGTGCCGATGTAATTTCAGTACAATTAAAATTGACAAAAATATTCAACATCTTGTGCTAGTAAAACAATGGCACTCTTCAAATTGCATTTGCACATATCTGCAAGTGAAAAAACACTCGCGCTCATATTGTGTGTTGTAGTACAACTCTTTAGGAAAAAAACTAAACCCACGCTGATTGCTGTACGACTTCTGCAACCTGAGTAAATGAATTTCTGCAAAAACGTAATTTTTTCGAAAATAGTATATTATGATACCAGTGTATAAATACGCCTTTAAAGCACGTGCGACGAGTTTAAAAATACGACGCGCTAGCGGAGGCGCTAGTGCTTTAATGGCTCCTATGCACGTGTATCATACGCTATTTTTTCTACGATCGTAACAGAAATATAAAAACTTAGTTCAGTGACACTTTTTTCGTCACATTGTGTTAGATATTCTAGGTTATGTTGACATTCAAACTTACGGCAAAGCGTAATTAATTTAGTATTAAAACACGCCTCCATTGGCAACGTGCGAATAAGACGTATAATATTAAAAGTGCTACAAACGTCGCTTTTGACACTAGAAAAAGTGCAAAAAGTTGTCATTTTGACACGATCGTAGAAAAAACTGATTTGTGCAAAAAATAATCAACTTTTTTTGAAATTTCAAAAACCTACGTTTTCTGCTCACTAGGTTGTCTGAAAATTTCGACGTTATACAATTATTTTCTTAAGTTAAAAACAATTAAAAAATCTGCCATTTTTAGCGGTTTTTTGGCGATAACTTTTTGACCATCGAAAGCTGGTTGTATTTGGTTTTAAAGCTACATAAGTGTTTTTATCGCTTTTTTGCATTTTTATATGAAAAAAACCGTTTTTTTATTAGTTTGTCCGCCATTTTGAACCACTTCTCCACTCATTCAGCTGTTAGATTGTAGTTCATTGAATTCTACGAATTTTTTTCTATAAAAATACATTTTTACTTTTCAGGTAGTATGTTTGTCAAGCAAATATCTAATTTGACTGGACTATAAGCCGACTTCTAATTCGGCCGGAGCAGGTGGCTAGCCTAACCCCTTTAATTAAGGAAAAATGCCCTGCTACAAGGATTACGACCACCAAAGATGATGGTAAGCGTAGATGGAATCAATGTCCGGGTGTGAGGTTCGAACTCAGTAGCTGTCAATTGCGAGTGCAAACGCTTTACCTCTCGGTTACCCGCCCTCTTAGCTGACTGGTTTGAAAAATGTAACTTGCTGGAATACCCAAAAAGTGTAGATGCAGCCTTGTGTTTTTCATGACCACAGTTTCACCCTCTTTGATCTAAAGAAAATGAATTCGTTTTTACTCGATTCGAAAACTGGAAAACTGCTATTAGTCCAGTCGTTGAAGGTTTTCCGCTCCGAATTCTTTGAACCTTGACCGATTGACGTGAAATTTGGTGAGTAGTTAGGGGATGGCTCAAGGAGCAAAAGTGACATAGCGCCGAGGTGCGCTTTTACCCTGAGACTGGATGCCGCCTCTTCTCGAAGGGTGGAAATGTGTTCACTCAAAATAACCCAGTAAATAGATAGAGGAACAAATTCTAAGTAAAAAATGTTCTATATAGTTTTTTCGATAGATCGATATTTTTCGAACTATTTGCGATTGAAAACTTAGATTTTTCGTTATAAAAATGTATGTTTTTGGACGGTTTTTCGCGAATAAGTCGAAAACTTCGCGTTCTATCAAATAAGTTATAATAACCGAAAATGAAGCTTAGAAAACAGGAAAAAGATTGGTTTTTATATGAATGCTCTAGGTCCAAAATAAAAGAAGTTATGGCTTGTTGAAGAAGATTTTTTTTGTAACAACTTGGTTCGAAGTAATCAACGTTAATTAACGAAAACCGATGCATTTTCGGGAAAAACTTATAGAACGTTTTTTGTAGTGATTGAAACGACCTTTAAAATGAGCACAGTTAAAAGTCGATTGTATTACAACTAAGCGAGTTACGATGCAAAAACGGTGGGCCACTCGAATTTTTGAAAAAAAATAGCGATAAAACCCCAGCCATTCCACTAGAATTGATATTGACCATTATCCCTTTACAAATTACTTTATTTTAGTATTACTTATGTAGTCCAAAAGTTTGGGCGGGTTAGAATGCGTATTTTCCGAAAAAAATATGATGAAAATAGAAAACGTATTTTTCAAATTTCTTAAAAAATACCTTATTTTGAAAATACCTAAAACTAAAGAAAAAAACGTAAAAAATAATATAGTACAAAAATGTGGATTTTTTCTTAACGAACATTTTAGTTGTTTTTATTTCTGAAGGAAAAAAAATAACGGAGATATAAATGTTAGAAGTTTGCATTATAGTGCGCGCACCACCCCTCCCGAGCCCTTCAACCCTTTACTTTTTAAATATGCAAAGTCTGAGCATGTCGAAAAACTTTTGGATTACATGAGTAATACTAAAATAAAGTAATTTGTAAAGGGATAATGGTCAATATCAATTCTGGTGGAATCGCTGGGGTTTTAGCGCTCATTTTTTTTCAAAAATTCGAGTGACCAACCGTTTTTGCATCGGAACTCGCTTAGTTGTAATGCAATCGATTTTTAACAGTGCTCATTTTAAATGTCTTTTCAATCACTACAAAAAACGTTCTATAAGTTTTTCCCGAAAATGCATCGGTTTTTCGTTAATTAACGTTGATTACTTCGAACCAAGTTGTTGCAAAAAAAATCTTCTTCAACAAGCCATAACTTCTTTTATTTTGGACCTAGAGCATTCATTAAACAACCAATCTCTTTGTTCTCTTCTAAGCTTCATTTTTGGTTATTGCAACTTATTTGATAGAATGCGAAGTTTTCGACTTATTCGCGAAAAACCGTCCAAAAACATGCATTTTTATCACGAAAAATCTAAGTCTTCAATCGCGAATAGCTCGAAAAATATCGATCTATCGAAAAAACTATATAAAACATTTTTTACTTAGAATTTGTCCCTCTATCCATTTACGGAGTTATTTTGAGTGAACAATTTCCACCTCCGAGAAGGGGTGGCATCCACTCTCAGGGTAAAAGCGCACATCGGCGCTATGCCACTTCTGCTCCTTGAACCATCCCCTAACCACTCACCAAATTTCACGTCAATCGGTAAAGGTTCAAAGAATTCTGAGGTAATAGCATATTTTTACCTTCAACGACTGGACTATATGTGCAAAGACAAATCATATAAATAAAGGAGAACGATCCAAACGTGTGTGTCCGTCACGACAATTGCAGCCGCGATGTCCCCCATTTGCGGTTGCATTCATTTCGCCGTCGGCGTCGCCTCGATTTCGTGACCGGGGCGGAGCCCCGAAGGCCCCTTTGTAAAGGGGCGGAGCCCCGAGCGCCCCTCGGAGAGGGAAAGAGCTCCGAGGGACCCCTTGGAGAGGGGCGGAGCCCCGTAAACCCCTTGGGGAGGGGCGGAGCCCGAGGGCCCCTTTGGAGAGGGGCGGAGCCCCGAAGGCCTATTGGAGATGACCCCCTTGGAGAGGGGCGGAGCCCCGTAAGCCCCTCGGAGAGGAAAAGAGCTCCGAGGGACCCCTTGGAGAGGGGCGGAACCCCGTGGGCCCCTTGGGGAGGGGCGGAGCCCGAGGACCCCCTTGGAGAGGGGCGGAGACCCGAAGGCCTTTTGGAGAAGACCCCTTGGAGAGGGACAGAGCCCCGTAAGCCCCCTTGGAAAGGGGCGGATCCCCGAGGGCCCCCTTAAAAAGGGACGAAGCCCCGTGAGCCCGAGGTGCAGATCCCCGAGGGCCCCTTAAAGAGGGGCGAAGCCCTGGGGCCCCCTTGAAAAGAGGCAAAGTTTCGATGGCCCCTTTGAGAGGGGCGGAACCCCAAAAGCCTTCTTGGAGAAGGGCCGAGCCCCGGGGGGGCCCCCCGGGGAGGGAGGCGGAGCCCCGTGAGCCCCCTTAGAGAGGGGCGGATCCCCGGGACCCCCCTTGGAAAGGATCATAGCCCCGAGGGCTCCCTCGAAGAGGGGAGGAGCCCTGAGGGCCCCCTTAAAAAGAGGCGAAGCCCCAAGAACTCCCTTGGAGAGGGGCGGAACCCCGATGGCCCTTGGAGAGGGGCGGAGCTACAAGGGCCCCCTTGGAGAATGGGGAAGCCCCGTGAGCCCCCTGGGAGAGGGGCGGATCCCCGGGAGCCCCATTAGAGAGGGAGAAAACCCCGTGACCCCCCTTGGAGAGGGGAGGATCCCAGAGGGCCCCATTTTAAGCAATTATTCTCTCTTCAAATGATAACAGATCTCCTTTAGATGGTTAACATCAATTAAAACTTGCATCGGTGTTTATCTACAAATACCTCCCGTTTTATCAAAAAAACTGTTTTAAAACTATGATACTGAAACTAACAATAATGGTTTTCAGTTGAAAACGTCTGAAATATTACTGCAATATAACTACAAATACCTGTGTAAACTGCAGGAGTCGTCTGTATCCTGTTCACTCCGTTTGTTACACTGTGTCAGAATTTTCATGTGCATTTTTTAACGGTGTCAGTGACATTTAGTAACAAAATATTACTAAAGTCAAAATTATTGCTTGGTTAAAATTTATTTTGCATTCGTACTTATTTTATTTTTGTGTATAAAATAACAGAAGTGTACATCAATGATGATACAATATTTATTTTGATACTTAGGCCGTGTTCAGTAACTGAGTTAATTTAGATAATTTATAAAATGTCAATGTCTTATTTTGACATTAGTAACTTTTTGTCACTAAATATTCAATAGGACATTGAAACGACTCTTAATGGCGGATTTTAAAACAACCAATCAGAAACAGGACCAAAATTGACCACACTGTCATTAATATAGGCACTGTACTGTGTACCTGTCAACACGTTAGTTCGTGGTGTGTATTTTTGTGATATTTGTGTGGTGTATTTTGTGTAATCTGCTGTCATCCATGTTGTCTCGAGATGCCAACCATTGTTCCTTTTTTGCCTTCTGTTGGCATGAAACCGGTGACACCAATAACTCGGCAGAAGCCATGAGATTAAGAATCGAGAAATCGATGTAAGATCGAGAATCGAACTGATCTAGAAAATTGGCGAAACTGGCGAAATGTTTAGCAGAGGTTTTTCAAATTTGGCATCTCGAGGCACATACGATGACGTGCTGATCGTATAAGACTTTTTTGACGTGTTTTTTTTTAGATCATGTCGACAATTAGTAGTGCGATGGCTCCTCTTGGAGCCTTTCAATGGGTAGGTGAAAGCAGTGACCTTCCACCTCACCACGTGAACGTTCCTCTTGGTTTAGAGGACGGGTATTTCCCTATTTCTCCCTCCACAAAAGAACCCTCGGCTTCCTGTCATGCGAAATGTTGTGTTTTCTGAGATTGTGTAACAAGTGTGTAACAGAACGGAATGGCCCTACGTAATAGGCCTAAAAATGGTGGTAAATTGAATAGGATAGACCGCGCAATAGCGCGCGCAGCCCCGTTTATAATTTCATAAACGCAAATCCAGGGAAAACTGTAGTTCTACCTTATCCATGTGGTCTTAAAAAGAAAGGCGAGAACAAAGGGCACAATTAATTGCTATAAATGATCTAGATTTGCATGATACATACGACATTGGAAACCATCACAAACATGTCCCTTTTTGAATATACGGTGCAAAAAGATTAAAAAAACGTTTTTGATGACTGTGGCCTACACACATCCCAAATTATAAGCCAGCCAGTAATATGATGGTGATGGTGAGCGGAGGAGTTCAAGCATCAATACAAGATTGATTGAACAGAATTATATCTTACGTGCATTGGCGTAACTAGGATTTTTGGCTGGGGAGGGCCAGGCCCCCAGCCAACCATCGACAATATCTATGCATATCTTTGAAGACATTAATTTGCATATATATTATTTGCTTGTTTTTGTATCGGTTTCTAAACAACATAAAAAATGTAAAGATTACCTCTCGCAACTCAATGAAGTTGGCGGTAAAAACTATTATTCCAGGATAAATACCTTTTTTGGAAAACATCACTTCAATTTTTTCCCAGTAAGGTTGAAGTAAATATTTTCTTGAAAAAATTAATATCTTCTTCAAAGTTATTGTGATTTCTCTTTATCATAATATATTGAGTTTGCAACTGTGGAAATTCAAGCAGTTAGGATCACTTACACTCGTCATCACCACAAAATTCTATTTACTACAGCGGATAAATACTTATATAGGGCACAAAAACCAGTTGGTAAATACAAGATTAAGTTACTTTATTATGTAATATTAAAAAATACACGTAAGTGTACTAATACACCAGGGACATTCAAATACCTGCAAACTGAGATATGAACGTTCTTTAAATTTATTTCAATATTATGAGCGTCCCCCGCAATTACAATCTAAAAATGTTTTTGCTTCGCTTGTATTTCTGCAAATACATCTATTGCTCTATGTATGTCTATACAGCTTTCTGCGTTATTCTATGTAGCCGTAAGGGCCAAGTCATTTTTAATCTTTTTTAAGAGGTACTATTTCTAAGAAAATTTTGTATTATTTCAAATTTTGCATGGGCTTGTTCATTTCTTCTTTATCTCTGGCGTTTACTTTTAAAATTTAAAAAACAATACTTTTAGTGTTACTTTGATCTTCTCGGTTTTGTAATTTGGTAAGTTGTGAGTTGTCTTTAATTGCACTAATTATTGAGTCAGAAGGCCCTCAGTGCTCAGTGACAGCTGACGACCCATTTCCCATAATGCATGCTTTCCAGCATGCGATTCCGATTCCGTACTTTGAATTTTAATTTTATCTAAAACTTTAACAAAACCGTTTTAAATTTAAATTCTTTAAAAATATTTGGAAAAAAATATGTAGTTTCAGTAACTGGGCATGAAACTTCTTAAATATTTCTAATAACTAGATGGGGCGACGCCAAACTTGATCTACGATGTTCCATACCTTACTTTTAAAGCTGCCATTTTGAAAATGACTACACTTTACGTTCCTTTTGTTAATTTTATTAATAATATCGTAAATAACCCAAGAAAACCTTTTCATGTGTATATTTGTGCCCCCAAAGCTTTTAAGAGTACACATTGTAAATTAAGAAAAAATCTTCTTTCGATTAGGGCCCTCATACCTGGCACTGCGGGGTCTTGCAAATCTATAATTACGACACTACTTTGCTACCTTAAATATTACTAAACATACAATTCTGGATCCTACTCTTCAAAATGGTAAACTGAACTCTTTAGACAAAGCAAACGTCCAAATAGCATGTCGTAGTGTGTTTGAACTAGACGAGCCTACGTAGCGGCATGCGCTCAGAAAGTCGTTAGAGATTCATTCAAGTTTTGCGCTCATTTACATACCCGCATATAAAATAATTGAAATTGTCTTTTTCTAGGCACATAAGTTGACCATGTATTTATAGATTACTGAAGAGAAATTAAAAGAAATGGTGCACTGGAAAAAAATATTGTTTTGTTTTAAAGATTAACAAAACTATATTGTAGTTCTGCACTAATTATGTTTTATTTTGCATATTATTTTCAATTACAACCACCCATCCAACATACGGTATTTATACTGTTTTTTAGTCAAAACAATAATAAAATCTGAAAATTTAAGAATGCGTGTCGGTCGTTAATAACTCCGTAGGTTTAAATGGTTTAATACAAAATCAGATTTTTAAATTTATTTAACTTGCATTCTTCTGGGGTGGGCCAGACCGCACTCTGGGGAGGGCCTGGCCCCCCTGCCCCCCCCGCTAGTTACGCCAATGCTTACGTGCACTTCTGTAATCACAGATTGCACCTTGTTATTGTAAAGCGGCAAATGATACTCCAGATATTCGAAAAATTTTTGATCAGTATGCCTAGTTCGATGTCCTCAGAAAATCTGGATGCTTTACAACCCGTATCAATCGATACTGCAATTGATAGAGATCGTGTGGTGGAGGCATTGAATTATTGGCTGTTTTTAAATCCGTAGACTTTCGCTTTTGCATAATTTTTATGAAAATGATTTAAAATGCTGCTATAAAATCTCTCAAAGGAATAAAAATTGCCACTAAATTAAATGAAACCATAGAAACATTAAATACTTTCATGATAAAGATGGATATGCAACTCTTTCTAAACCAGTGCGCAAAATAAAAACAACTAAGGAACTGCAAGATCACATTGTAATCGATCGTACTGGGAGAATATCTGCAGACATCTGTTGACTTGCTGCAAAATCGCAATTTGAGAATGATATTTAATCAAATAACTAACATTATTCTGAAGAAAATGAATATACGGTTCACAGAATTATTGAAAACTATGACCACGATTAAACTGAAATGTATTTGAATTAAATGAAATATTTACAACCCTCTTTAGGAATAAAGCTTCTATCAATATAATTTTTATAAAAATTCTAAAATCAGTAATAGACTCACCTCCTTTGCTAGCCTTAATTAACCTAAATATACCTACGTACAGCCTACGCAACAAATTAATTGTTTATAAAGCATTTTCACGAACTAATTATAACTCAAATTCACCTCTCAATAGGATGTCCGATACAGTAAACCAATTAAATAATATTGATGCATTTCAAAATAGCATTGCTTTTGTAAGGAACCATTTCAAGAATTCATGTCTCCAAAATTATTGTTAAACGGCAAAAAAAAAACTTAAAAAATATATATAATAAAATAAAATAAAATAAAAATTAAATAAAATAAAATAAAATATAATTAAAAAAAAATAAATTAAATGTAACTTATATATACATTGTAGCTGCTATTTTGGGCTAGTCCCGTTTGCAGCCCCCAATACACAATAAATAAAATAAAAAATAAAATAAAATAGAAGAGATCGAAGCTACCAAGAAATTTATAGGAAACAAAAGGAAATGTTAAATAACAATTATCAACGACAGGGAAAAGAAAGAAAGTCGACTGATAGTACTCCAATAAATAATAATCAAAGGTTGGCCTTTGACCTTTTAGGATTTTGTCTCAGCTACAACCAGTACTTTTGCTTGTTGCAGCACTGCAGTGTGTGAATTCACCTTCGCAACGTTGACTCAAATAAGTTACCTCCAAAACATGGGCATGTGTCACCAGAGAATTGCAGTTTTTTTAAACTTATTTGCGTTCGAAGAGGAATAAGAGACTATCAATTTAAAAAATGTAAACTCTGCAATTCAAAAACAACAGC
The DNA here is from genome assembly GCA_940337035.1 of Agriotes lineatus. Classification (NCBI taxonomy): domain Eukaryota; kingdom Metazoa; phylum Arthropoda; class Insecta; order Coleoptera; family Elateridae; genus Agriotes; species Agriotes lineatus. Next base: position 113,311 of record CALNHX010003969.1, on the reverse strand, counting down.
TATTTACAAAATTCAAAACATTGCGAGAGTATTGTCGAAGGAAAGAGGTTATATTGAAGAACTCTTAGCTAGCTAAATATTTTAAATGTTTGGATGTAGGTGATTTCCCGTAAACAAGTGTATGGTAATTGGTGAAAGTCACTGAAATTCTTTATCACAAAAAGCTAAAAGTTTCCAAAATATTTCATTACCTCTTTTGGGGAAAGAATTAACGAAATTGTCGTTGATATCAGTACAAAATTTGAAGAATTTGCTATCAATTTACGAATTTCTCTACGCAATATTATACAAATATGCGATAAATGTTTATAAAGACGAAACACCAGCTAGATCCTAAGCAGAATGGGGTGTGTTGTCTGCAAATACTACTTGTTCGTGACGATCAGAATCAGAAGACCTACAGTTGTTGGTGTCGATCCCAAACACATAACATCTTCCAAAGGGAAACAAATAAAAAGTATAAGTTGCTGTTACCCATTCACACTATATGTATATGTATCCACACAAAAATAACAATTAAATTGACTGAACGGCGAGGTTCAAAAGGCAGTCTCCAAGTTTTCAAAAGGCATGCTTTTACCGTTCTAAATTTGAATTTAAAAAAAATTTAATCTAAAATGTTATATATTTTATTTTTTCATTCATCGTTTATTTATAGGATTTATTAATGTATAAAGAATCGTCTATTAATGACCGTTATTAATGAATGATTTTTTATTAATCAACGGTTTTTAAAAATCTGTTGTTGGTGGCACAGTAGGTAAGTCTATGTCAAATTCGAGGTTAGCAGTTTAGGTTAACCTGCTAACCTCGAATTTGACATAGACTTACAGTGCCACCAACATAAACAGTGCCAAACTAAGAAAAAAAATCACAATCATTTATGGTCACCCGGTACCCTGAAATGTCAAAACTTTAAGTGTCAAATTTTTTTCATGGAATAAAATTAGATTTTCTTCAAATTAATAATATACGATCAACGGAAAAATATTGTAACTCGTATGTTCATCGGCGATTAATAATCTCTCAGCTTGCGCGTTAAATCTCGATCATTAATCGCTCTCATTAACATACTTGTTTGTTAAATAATTATTAATGTGTAATTATTGCAGTGTTGTTGTTTCAACCTAAGTTTGATATTTTTTTATTTGTAGTAAATGTGACGTTGCGTATATACGAGGCACGTGGTTTTGCTGGCAAGAACAAATTGTATACATTAAGGAATAAATGAATAGGTGAAGACATTTCCTACGAAATACTCTCAAATAACATACGATTTAATCTCCACTGATCTCTCAACTTTTACTTTGAGGTCCGGCAATGAGGAATTGTATTTTATATCCTGGAAGTCATCTTGCTACGACAAATCATTTACATAGAGGGCTCCAGACATCAGGCATTTCACATCCACAAGGGGGCGTAAGCAACGGTGAATGTCCAGCAGAGGGCTGTAAAAGATCTGCGAGGGTAGCATAGGCTCTTCTCCAGGAGTAGAGTGCAGTTGAACGAGGGAGAAACACAACGAAACAGCTGCGGTTACTTGGTGAGGATTAGTCATAATCCACTTGCCTGACTGATAACTTGCCGATCTATCGACGATGACTCCAAAACAACCAGCCTCTAGGTGGTGACAACTGAGCCAAAAGCAATATCTAAATGAATCTCCAAAATCACTCCCCTTATAGTATACCGACAATTTCCAAAAACCAAAGATTAAAAGTCGCTGAAAATAAGTATTTGAAAATTAAAATTGAAAAAGTGGATTAGGCAACCTAACTTACACATCGAAGCATCAGCTCGTAGGCAACCTAACATACCCTATTATTGTAGAAAAGCAAAATAATTCATGAAAACTAACAAACATATTAACATTAATGACAATTTTACTAGTAAAAAGCAGTTTTCTTTCGAGCGATATTAGTACGTTGGTTCAATTATATATATTTATTAGAGCATGTGATGAAAATCTCGCTATAACTCAAAAATTGCTTGATATAATTTCTCTTAATAACTTACAACAAATGGATGTTTGTTTACGAAATTATCTAGTCTCGTAGAAAAATATAATCTGCAATTGTCACACTGTGTGTGGCTACAAACGGTGGAGCAACAACAATAGAAAGACAACTGGATTTGTGATTAAATCACTGGGCAAGCAAAATAAATACAATTGCTCTAATAGGTATACCAGACAGTGTTGTGCCGAGGCCCCCGCTAGAACGTGTTCCTCGGTTGTGAAAATGGAAGATGTGCTAATAGCTATTTAAGTAACAAGGAATGTAAGGACATATTAACATTTGAGGTAGGCAAGTACAAGCCAAGACGAAGTCGCGGCTTGTTGCCTGCCGAAAATGTTAATAGGCGATACATTCCAAGTTATCTTATTATATTTCTCCCGCTGCTTATCGAAATTTTCCTATATTTTTGAAAAAATCGTTTGGTTTGTCACCTGTCACCAGGATTAGTTTTCGTGAGTCGTGTTATCTGTGACTGTCACATGTCACATAAACACTTACAATTTATAAACAAAACGTCTAAGTCTGCATCTTGCTTTGCTAAATTTATTATCCTAGGAACTTAATAATAATATTAAGTTCCATTGTCAAGAAAAAGCAGCAAACAAATATAATCACCGACTTACACGTTTTGTTACTAAATGTATCAGTGACTTACATGATCAGCAGCGGGAAAAATGTATTAAACAGTAAACATTATACGTTCATGAGGATTGAGTCAACAACAATAGAGGATTTTCATAAAATTCTACAACTGTTATTAACGGTCCAAATAAATGCATTAGTCTAAAATTAAGGAACTACAAAATATGAAAGCAAAATATCAACTAATAAATAATTGATAAGCATACGAAGTTTAGCGCGCAAAATCCTGTGTTTGAAATAGCTAAAGAGCGCGCGCTCGCTGTGACGTAGTTGTGACGTGTGATAGTGCTAAAATCTTATCCGCGCGCTTGTTAAAGTGCAGACAGTGGCACTAGCCGCCTTAACCACCGTCTGCCTTAACAAAACGTTTTGAATCCAGGATAGTTCTGATTTCTAAAATTTATATAAAAATATGGCAGTGCAAAAACAGGATTCCGGTTTTTATAAATATTGCATTGTTCCAATGTGCAGAAGTACTTCCGCAAGTACCACAGACAAAATTTTTATCAGGGCGCCTGCTGAAAAACATCGGCGAGAAAAATAGATAAAAGCGTGCAGAAGAACTGTAGCAGATATTTCAATGAGAAACACGAAATTATATGTTTGTCAAGATCATTTTAATGTAAGTTTCTTTTATAATATTTAAAAGGTAAATCATATTTAATGTTAATTTTAATGTGTTGTAGTTGGAGGAAGATATGGAGAATTATATGAGGTTTAAATTAATGGGAGGTCGAAAACTAATGAAACATATTGTACCCCATATTTTTAATTGCCAGGATGATAGGAAACGAGCTTCTTCACATCCTGCAAGAGTAGTCGCAGAAAAGAGAGCTAAAAGAAGATTAGTAGAGGAAGCAATGGCTTCGACATCGAATGAAACATGGCAAGAAATTTCTTTTTCCAGGAACATTCCACCATCTACTTCAACCACTACTACATTTGACGAAGAGCAAGTTGTTGATTCGTAGTTGTCCTCTGGACCTGTAGTGCTCCATCAAAAAATGTCAACTAATCCAAAGCAATCATCTGAAGCCACATCATGTAGTACGACTATAAACATATTCAATGTAATGTGTTGCACCTTGGAAAGTCAATAAAAACTTCCCCTATAAAATTGTCCACCGTGGACTCGGCAACAACACCAATAAAGCCGCAATTTTTCCCAAAGCTTTTAGAAACAACACCAGATATGACAGTAGATCTTGATAGTACCACAACATCTTCATGTGATGAAAGCGAAACAAACTTCTCACCATCATATGATTCAGAATCATCGAATCACACAGATGATGACATCACCGCTAATGTTGCAGCTTCCTATAAAAGAATGGCCTTGCAGTGTACATTAAATCGCATGGCTTCCAAATTTCGCATGTATCTTGGATTGACAGAAGACACGTACTTTGTAGTAGATCTGTTGGTTAAATATTGTAAACTAGATATAGTTAACATACTTTTGCCATTGAAAAAAATTCGAACTAGAGATACATTTGCAGCATTAGCAAATGACTTTGGTATGAGTTGCAGTACTGCAGTGCAAATGTTCATTGTGTGACAAACTTGCACCCAACCGATAGCAGCATCTCCGTACGACCTGCGCCCAGATCTAAAACTTTATAATTATTTCAATTACCTACAGTTATTACATTAGTATACAGTATTGTATTATGTGAACTGTTTATAACGCAAAAATGAATACCTACGTTACAGTACATACTTATCAGCTTTGACACCACTGGATTCTCCTATTGCAAAGTCTGCAGTATTTTTAAAATACTCTGCCACCATAATTGCATCTACAATTGGTAAATTGTCAGATTGCGCTTTAGTCAAGTCTTGATTAGAGACCCTGTATATTAAGATTAGAGACAGGACATACAGATGATCAATGCTGATTGGTTGGAACCATTTTCCATGGCAGAAATGATTAATACCGTTTGACATTACTAATTTTTTCTGTAATGACAAGTGACATTTCCTTTGTGTGATAGATAAATCAGGTTTTTATGCTTTATTGTTCATAAATTTAACTTGAATGACTGGCTATTTAGCAGTTGGATGTAATAAATTGTGTTTAGGTTTCGATAAAATGACCCTTAGATATGAATATTGGTAAAAAGGTATGTTATTAAGAACTTAAAGTGTGAAAATCGTACAGATTATGCAAGAAAATTTTACTCCAGACTAGTATTTAACTATACACAGGTAAAATCCCAATTGTGCAGTGTATGCAGTACCGTGGACCACTCTAAAACACCTTGAAATTGTTCGTAAGAGCAGCAGCAGCAACTTGAACTACCATTCTTGGAGTTAGTAATATAGGTGGGTACTTAGTACACACAAATCTTAAACTGCAGTTAATCTAAAATGATGGCTCCTGTGCATGAGGCAGAAGTGGTCTACGATACATCATTCTTTTTGTACAGTTCTGAGAGTGAAACATATTCAGAAAATCAATATAAAAATGTTCAGCAAAATTAGAGCATTTATTTGTTGCTCAGTATTTTAAAAATTCTTCAGAAATAAGGTATTGGGAGATGAACGACAAATTTAAAACGAAACAGAAAAGCTATTACCATCCGAGTGAAATGACATTAAAAGGGACATCACCACTATTGAAGCTAAATGTCCATGGGACATATTTTATTATGTTTAACTTTTGGACTATTAATTATTATTGCAGGGTGAAAAGCTTTTCACTTATTACAGATTCCTTCAAAATCAAAGTGAAATTTTCTGAGATTACCTATGCGAATAAGCGAGTTTGTACTTCATCCAGTGTAGAAACTGTAATGAAATGTAAATGGGTAGTTAATAACTAGAAACAATCCGTAATATCTATCCAACTTTATAAAAGTCGATTTTTATTGATAATGAACAATTATTTTCATTATTTGACATTTAGAAATTTGTCGTTTCAGGTTAATGTCAGTTTGGCAACGGGAACATCTTGAAACATTTTTTTAATAGCCGATATATTCCGAGTTATCTTATTATATTTTTCCCGCTGCTTATCGAAATTTTCCATTTAAAAAAATCGTTTGGTTTGTCACCTGTCACCAGGATTAATTTTCGTGGGTCGTCTTACCTGTGACTGCCGCATGTCACATAACACTTGCAATTATAAACAAAACGTCTAAGTCTGCATCTTGCGTTGCTAATTTTATTATCCTAGGAACTTAATAATAATATTAAGTTCCGTTGTCAACGGAAAACAGCAAAAAAATATAATCACCAACTTACACGTTTTGTTATTAAGGCTGTGTCGCTGACTTACATGATCAGCAGCGGGAAAAAATATTTTTGTAGCTCCTCTCGAAGAAGCTGATTGTTTGGTGGTATGCAGCTAACGTGGATATTATTTTTAATGTACCTACTATTGTCTTCCATAGTGAGATTTGCCGCTACTGCTTCTCTCCTCCTCCTCGGTCCAATTACCCTCGAGAGGGTATGGTGACACCATTGTAATTGAAATGATAAGGAATCGATAGTGATTCTCCAGTTGTCCCTGTCCTGAGCTAGTTGGATGGCATCGTGCAACCCTGTGTGTAGCAGATCTTCAACGAGTTGGCGATCTGCCTCTTGGCCTCTTGCCTTCTACCTTGCCTTCAATCATAAGTTTTTCGATTGTTCCTGTTCGCCTGAAAATATGACCGAGATACTGAAGGTAAGAGCGATTGATCATTCTTAGCAACAGGGTGGTTATATGTAATTCGTCCAATATCGATGTATTCGTCCTATGTTCCGTCCACGATACTCTGAGGACACGGCGGTATACCCACATTTCGAAGGCTTCGATACGGGATATGTCTGACTTCTTCAGTGACCACGTTTCTAATGCGTACGTGGCTATGGAGAATATGCTTCTAGTTGATGGACATTTATTAATTTCATTGGGGTGACGCTTAGGTTGTGTTTTACAATTATTAGTGAACCTCCTCACCCTATAACGTTAGATCTGTCTTTTCTGAAGATGTGATAGTCCGGTATGGCAAATTTCTAATTTTGGATGAGATGCGTTTCGGTTACGCATGCTGTGTGGATTCCATGACGTTCCATGTAATCTAAGAAGGTTGCTCGTTGTTGTTTCAGTTCATTCGCATTCCAGTTGTTACGGTATTAAAACAACTTTACGACACCCACCCAAGGTGAGCATCGCACCACGGAATCAGTCCTGGGAAACTGGCACACTTGCCCTGAGATTTGCTAGAAACAGGCTAAAGGCCACGGCTGGAACGCTCAGGGAGTCGGGCGTGAGTCACACGATACGTTCTGGGCAAGCGTGTTGAGGCATATATATAGGGTACGTCAAAATTATGAGGGCGCCACCAAGCCTGTTTTAGCTCGAATAACCGGGCCTGGGCGGTTAAACGGGAGCTAAGTATTCAAGATACTCCGTCGATAAGAATTCTCATGAGCTGCAAGCTCAAATAACAATTTCGTACTGGGATGGTAATATTGGGACTCTTTGGCCGAGACTGCGCAATCACTGGACCTACCTGCACGCTCTGATCTCTCACGTCTCGCCGTACACCAATCTTTACACTGTAAAAGGCGCTATCTGAAACAAAGCATGCACAGGTCGAATAGGAATAATACGTCCCTTAACTAAATATGCGTCTATTGATCGCTAATTACATCTGGGCAGCAAATCGTGCCGCCAAGCTTATGTTACTGCTTACGTTAAGCACCAGCTGAAGGACGCGCTATGCTAATGAACAACACGCCATACATATTAGAGTACAGTTTAGAAATACGCGCTCCGGCAAAAGAGCGCGTTAGTGCGCGATAACAGACGCCGACCTGCGGTTAACACCTAGGAAGCAAAGCACAAAGCCCTCGCAAACATAAACAAAGAAAAACTCGAACAGCTTAGGGCGCGCCAGGCCCAGCACGGCGAGGCGTTAATTCTATTTAGGTATTAATCGGTACAATATAGCGAAGCTCGCGCACCTAACGTTACTGAATTAAAAATTAGCACAAACGTAACACCAAATCATAAGCGCAGAGTTCTTTAGCTATTTAGGCGATGAAACGCAAAACTTGCGCACATGAACTTACTACCAGGCTACCAAAGTAGCGTCTTGCAGCATGGTGGCCTCAAACCGGCATTAAAAGCCGCGACAAGCAAGCAAGGGGCATGCATCCGCCCACATAAAGTTGAGCACAAAGCACCAACGCTCGCACAAGTGACAGTTACTATGTTTAAATGGTTGCAATTACAAATACCTTAGTCCGCAGACGGTCCATGAGAGTGGCGTGCAGTCAGTTGGTAGAAGGCGGCAGTCTGTGGCAGCTCAAACGCCAAAACACGGCATTAGGGGTAAACGGGCTGGAATCCGCCAAGATGGCGGCGTTAGGACGCTCTCCTGAGAGCACACTACAGCGGCAAAGAGGTCTACTTCGTCCTGCCTAGAAAGATCCTCGAAACAGCGAGTTGCAAAGGGAAAGCCCCCTTTCTCACCAACGCAGAACTGGCCCCAAGAAGCCCTTCACACACCTACGCCTTGGCGTAAAGACGTGCCACTCACACAACCACACGCGACCTCTTAAAGGATGGCATATTCGACAACATTCGCTGAAACAGCACGAGACGGGAAAAACAGGCTGGCGTCCCCGCAAATAACGGGAACGCCGCGAAACGGCACACTCTGCGACCTCTTCGATCAACGGCCTGACTTGAACTCCCCCAAGCAAAAAGCGTTAGGACGCTTGAAGTGGCGTGAGGCAAACGGCGTTGCCACGTGACTCTCGACAGCCAATGGCGATGCGCTCCATAAAACAAATTAATTCCGGTAACAAAGACAGCCAATGGCGAAGCGCCTCAACGGAGTGATTTCTAGAAGTTTCGGAATTTTTGCGAGCGATAACACCCGGCTGCCAAAGTAGCAGCAAAGGGGTGCTCCAACTGACGAGAAATACTGCGTTTGGGGTCAAATATGTGCAAAATCATTATTGTAGAATTAGGCGATGGAGCCAAATAAGTAACTAAAAGGGTTTAGCATACGGGCACGCTGCCCTAAAGCCTAGGTGGCTACTTAAAATACCAAAATGACCTGAATCAAATGTGCGGAAGATGAGATTGTACTTGTGCGCAAAAATTGAAAATGGTTTTAACATAGCAACAAGTTGCCCTAAAGGCGTGCAATGCAATTAAGCATCTACAACAGCAAAATGACTTAACACAGTTCAAAAATGGTAACTTATTGAGATGATGTTTATTCGGAGCCTTTTTGGAAGAGCACTGGGATTAGGAACATAATGTAGTTGTTTGGTCAAGGTGTGGAGTGATCATTTCTAGTATTTATTGTGGAATATTTAAGGTAAGAGAACTGTCAGCTGGAAGAATAGGGGTGCTTTTATTGAGGGCATTTGAATTGGAGGTGGGAGTATTTTTTTGGAGGACTGAAGCATAGGTAGCATTAGATGTGACTTTACCAGTAATTAAGGCGTTATGGTTGAAGGGTCTAATTAAGAGAAATGCTGGCTTATTATTTTACTGTTTTATATAGGGGCAGCCTGTATAGTTTGCGTTGTGTTCTCCTCCGCAGTTGACGCATTTTGGTTTTTCAGAGCCCATTTTTCGTTGACATTGGGAGTAGTGATGGTGTTCCGTGCATTTCACACATCGCGGCGGTAGGTGGCAATAATTTTTTGTATGCCCTATTAACTGGCAGTTGGTATGGCATGGTAATGAAATAATCTGTTTAGATAAAACAAATCTATAGTCTTGTCTTGTTGACAATTGGCATTGGCACATTGTTATTGTTCAGAAGTCGGGTGATTTTATGCACTGGATATTCTAATTCAAGTATATTCAGTAGTTATATCCCTAGTGCATTCTGTTCGAGTATTTCTCGAGAACGCGAAGCGTTCGAGAGAAATATTCTAATTATACAGAATGCACGCCGGGAATATTCCAAGACTATTCCTCGAAGAAATTTCATCCTTTGTATACTCACTATTCATTTTTAAAGAGTTTTTAGTTTTCTTTCTGAAATTTCTTGTGTAACTAGCTGGTTTGCTTTTCTTCCCGCAAATACTCGCTATTGCACTTGTGCAAATACCCGGGTATTGCACTAGTGCCAAATATTCGCTGTATTCGACTCTGATTGGTTCAAATTTTGAAAATTGATTGATGGGATTGGTTTATATTATCTGAGGGGAATAGTCTACGTTGATTCCATTTCTTATTATGGAGATTGGAAGACTACGTATTATTACGGAGGTATTATTGTTTTCCGGATTCCTTAAGTGTAATTTTTTTTTAATTTTGTTAGTTTACGGTAATCGTCAGTTATATTTAAGTTAATGCGTAGTTCTTTCCCTTTATATGTAGTGGTAAAATCATCTGAGATATCTTAGATTTGATATCTTGAATGATATTTTGGTAGTTAGTTCCGGCAAGTACAAATATTAGGGCACCTTAGGCTTTTGAACCATTTCATTTATCGCCTATGGGTGGGATCTACTACCTGGTTCATTTTTTTGTAAAACATAGTATTTGTATTGGGTTAACAACGAATCATTACTAAAGAGATAGCGCCTTTTGTAATCCTTTTCTTCGGGTGAGGCCAATGATCGTTCATTTGTATTTGTTTCGGTGATACTTTCAGATATTTTCGCATTCCATATCCCTTGGGTTAGTGTTAACGTTGTGACCTCTATATATAATATTAGGTAGATTTAAAATAAGATTTCCAGATTCACTCATATTTATACTGATTCATTTGTTCGTTTGTGTGTAATATACCTATATCTTTTATTACCTCGGAGTTGACTGGATTGTCAGCTGAACTGGCTGCAATCTGTTTTTAAATACAACACCCTATATATTTTGATATTTTTGAAAGGCTCTTTTAATGAGCTTTATTTTGATATCTAACTTCATACCCCTAAATTCAACTGTTTTTCAGATATGCGTATTTTAGCGTAAAAAGCGATGCAAGCTCTTTAACATTCTCTATTTCAAGGGATAATGAACAAACGCCGCTAAAATGGTAATTTAATCACTTAAGCTCTCCAGAAAATTATAAAACCAGGTTTAGTCATTGTTGATAAAAGAAATAATAAACACGAAAATATGAGTAATTCAGGGATAAATTAATTCCAGGATCAAATAAAACCAAAACCAAAGATGACATCATTACGGAAGTATTTGGTAATAGCTTATCAACTCTTGAGAGTACACTTAGTGTCTCAAAACTCTCAACCCAAAAATCAAACACTCGTTTGCGTGGACATGAAAAAAAATATTTGGGTGTGAATCACATAATGACATTTTACAATTTTCTACTGAATTTCTAAATTTCTTAAATGTCAGTGCAATATATCCACATTGCCTAACACTAACAATAGGGGCGATTGTTATTCTTTTGAGAAATTTAAATGTGTCTACTGATTTAATAAATGGGACAAGATTAGTGGCACCCAATTTATATGAGAACTGATTAGATTTGGAAGTCCTAAATGGGCAAATGATAACGACAGAACTCTTCCGAGAAGCTGTCAATAAAATCCAGATTGCCTTATTGATCGCGAACATCCGGAACGGATAACGCACGAGAAGAAGAAGAAAATGGGCAAACCTCAGACAGAAGAGTATCATTACAGCATTAGATTGAACAGCTTCTGATAATACACTACCTTTTTTTCTTTCGGAGAAGGCAGTTTCCTATACGCCCAACTTCTACAATAGCAATTACTGAATCGCAAGGACAATCTTTGGATAAAATGGGAATATATTTGCATAAACCACAATTCAACCATGGTCAATCATATGTAGAAATTTCAAGTGTACGCAGTTTTGAAAACTTAGTAGTTAAAGTTCTACTCAATGAATGGTTACACACGTTAAACATGGTCTACAAAAAAGTTTTGTAACTAGTAAAATCTTAAATATCTTCAAAAGTATTAACTTTAGACCTATAAAATTTGATATCAAAATGATTACCATTTTTTCACAAATCTTTCAAACTACCCAAATATGGAAAATTCGAGTTTTAAGTTTGGATCGTTACAACTTAAAAAAAATATGTCCATCGCCTTAGTCCCTACAACTTTGATATAAGCAAAATTTATGTAACCGTCATACCTTTAGATATACTGTCAGTAATTTCTGTATCCTGTACCTATATTCAAAAGACAAAAGACTGTATTTTTAACAATTCATTGAACATTTCTTAATTTCAATCAAAATGCTTGGTTATTTTTATTAAGTTACTTTCTAATAGTATGTATTTAATATATTACGTTGTTCTTACCTCTTCTAAAGCTTACTAACTATAAACTTTTCAAATTCAGACAACTGTGTATTTAAAAACTAATTAGATTCAGAGACCTGGAAGAATTGCTCAAAAGATGTAAATGTTGAATTGCGTTTTATTTATGAAGTAGGTATATAATCACTGTTCTAAGCAGCCAGAAAATAAGAAATAACTGACAAACTAAAATTTAACTCAGTGATTAACCAAGATATGCAAAATATCCGATCTGACATGAACATAGAGGCTCCTTTTCTAATATTCTTTACTGTTTGTCGAATATCTCGGTATTGAAATATTGCATGATTTTCGTGTACATCTTTTTCTTAGCTCGTCTATGTTGTTTACACCGCTTCAATAAATTTTATTTCTAAACCCAATATAGTAAACGAAACGCATAACAATCTTATTTGAATGAGCTTTTTAGGGACGGGAACAAATATTACCCAATTTTATTTTTACTTTAATAATACCAAAAACTACTCAGTGTAGTTGGTATCGACGGCAATGAATTTGTTTGTGAGCTGCTCATGTATACAAATACTTTGTTTGACCCAGTGAACTAACTGGTTTGACCATACGGTACGAACAAATATATCTTAAGATTTAGAAACACCCGCTTTAGATGTGAAACACCCTACATTCTATTATTATTCTAAAAGCTAATGACTTTATACGTTTTACTTTAAACGTCACATACTTTGAGAAAAACGGATGATCGTCCTATATTTATCGTGCCGTACTTGTGGTACCTACATATTTTAGCATTAATACACGTAAACATATTATTGCTTGATATGTTGCAGAAGGATAAACTGGAAAACCAATAACAGAGTAATTCAATATTATTGTAATTATCACATTCAAGAAATTTATTTTAGTACGACATGACATAATTTTGTATTAGGTTTCTCACGGATCACACTTTTTCTCAAATGTTTTTCTGCTAAATACCTAAATAGGTACCTATATGCACCTGAAACTGCTGCAACCCGCTCTACCAGGAGGTAGATATTTGTGTTGCCTAAACAAGTCAACAACTTCAAACTAGTGGAACACAATTTAATTTCATCAAATACATACCAACTACTGCTTCTGTCTTCTCTTCTTCTTACCCTTATTACAGACCAGTGGCCTGTTTTAACCACAAAGTGGTTCTATGAGCCCTCTTTGCCCTTAGGCCGGGTAGGTGGCTACTGCCTAGCCTTGCCCGTCGATCGTAAGGAAGAGTTCTCCTATTAGGAATTAACGCCACTGCAGGTGTTAAGGTAGATTCAGACTGGCGGTAGCGGCGCGGTGGCGGAGCGGTCCTGAAACAGCTCAGCAATCGCTCTGCACGTTTTTAAATGATATGATTCAGACTAACAAGCTGCGCGGAAGCGGAGAGGTAGCGACACGCCGGCGAGGATAAGGCGGTAGGCTGACGGAGCGGTTTCGATCGATCGGGAGCGATTTTTATGAAGAAACCGCGCGGTTAGATAAAAACACAGCCATAATTTAGAGTGAAATATGCAGTTCAGTACCGTCCCGTAGTTGCAGGCGTATGTGATTGTGCTACAACATGGAAGGGCAACCAAACATTTTGGGTTTGGAAATTAACTATACAGCTAAATTGTTCAATAAAATTAATTTTAGTCGCGTTACGTTTGCATTTAAAAACTAACTTCTTCAGACGTTTACATTAAGTTTTTAAACAGTTAATTATTTGATGAACTAAAAATAGGAGAATGAGAAACAATGTATATTTTTATCCTTATGATTGTATAATTTATTTAATTGGGGCGGAATGAGTACTTTTTTTATTTTTAAATAAATCCTTGACGAAATAGTTTATTTTCAAATTATGCTATTAGTAATTAAAATTTAACAGTGTGGAAAATAATTTGTTCTGCGAATTGTCAAATATGAAATCCCGTTGGTTCAAATAATTCTCAACAACGCGATTTCATTAAACATTTATTACTAATAGCATAATTTTAAAATAAACTGTTTTGTCAACGATTTATTTAATTTAAAATGTAAAAACGTGAGTGCTAAATTCTCACCAATTAAATCAACTTATACAATGATAAGCATAAAAATATGCTTTTTTTATATGTACAATCTAATCTCATCCTCCTAATTAGTTCATCAAATAAGTAACTGTTTAAAAACTTAATTTAAACGTCTCAAGAAGTTAGCTTTTCAATGCTAACGAAACGCGCATAAAAATAAATTTCATTGAACCATTTATTAATAGTTAATTTCTAAACCAAAAATTAAAATATGTAATATTATGTGTGTTTACGTTATTCTTTATTCACCAATAAAATATATTATTTTGAGTTCAATATTTGTAATTGTTTTTAGTTTATAATATACAGTGTGTCCGCGGATTGGGTTCACATAAGATGTAAATGACAAAACATTTTCGAGTTAGATGTTAATATTCTAGGAATCGTTCCTGCTTGTTCTCAAACTAAGATTTTGAGAAAGTCAATCAAATTAATTAATATACAGGGTATTTTTAGAATCAATTTAAAAACAATTCAAGAGTAAACTGCCTTTATTAAAAAGGGTAACAAAAAAAGTATTAAGAAAAATTGTTTAGAATTAAGAGTAATGGCAGACCCAATTTTCAGACAAATCGGCCATTCTTCATCGGAACTCTCTGAACTACTTGTAAACATTTTTACAAAACTTATTATCGACTTGTAACCTGCACGCCTCTGAACGCCGCTTGCAAATAAACTCACCGTCGAACTACCGCGCTCAGTATGAATACCTACTAGTCTAAAAACCGCCCAGAATCCGCACCGCTACCAAACTGCTACCGCACCGCTGCCGCGCCGCTACCACCAGTCTAAATAGACTTTTTGTGTGGTAGCCGGAAAGCGTACGATTTTTAAACTCGAGAGTCGCCGGAAATCGAACCCAGGATGGCCGATTGAGAGGCGAGCCTTTGCTCACTGTGCCATCCGATCACCTTCTGTTTTCATTACAGAATATGTTTTCAATACGATCCATCAAATATGAACTGTACTCCTCTTCGGTTAAACTCCTTGATTGCTGCTACAAACAAACCTTTATTAACATTTTATTGCACTTTTAATTAAGAACATTTTGAGATTTTAAAGTTCTACAAAAGAGAACGAGTCTAACTAGTTTTTTAACTACAATATTTACGGAACTCTATACAGCATGCATATACTTTATATATTTAACAAGAGGGCTCCCTGCCATTGTAGTAAGAAAAAATTAATAGTTATTTTTTTAAATTAGATTGAAACACCTTTTTTGGCTTCCCTTAATTGTTTCGCCTTTTACCAAATTATTTTAGGCCTAACCTGTATATTTTTATTTGAATTATAATTCCTTGCATTTCGAATTCTTAAATTCCCCAAACCAGCGCATTTTCTACCTGTATTGAGTTGCTATCCTTAGCACGGTGCACTTTTGACCCGCTATATCTGTTATCGCTCGCCGTAGGAATGCGAACTGGCATTTTGAAGCGAACGTTTCGGGCGCCGCAATTGTCTTCTAGCTCCGGCCGACGCGTTTCGCGTGGTCGAGGTTTGATTTTTAAATAAGTCAAAAGTACGTGCGCTCAACCAATTTTTACAAGCATTTTGTTTCCAAGTGCTGATAATTTGATTCAGGTACGATGAGTTTTCTTTCTTTTATCCTCATATTAATTGCATTTCTTTAGCTTTTTACCAGGAATTATTTTCACCTGGAATTCTCAAATTGCACTTGGGATTAACAATTGGAGTCCAATTTCTTGTCTTAATTCGAAACGAACACCTGCTATTTTCTGCATCGCTTCTGAACCCATGTTGCGTAAGGCTGATTCCTTGCTGTATGCGGGTTACCAGTGATAGCAACTCCCGATTAGCGTTTACACCCTAAACTTGTGGGGTCCTAGAAGGTCAGTTGGTTCGTTTTTTATTACAACGCCAATCGAGGACGGATTATGTACCTACCAAGTTAATCTTGTGCTGGTGATACCGGATGCTAAATTTATTACTAACATAATAGTTCATTCGCTCAGTAAATTTAATTAAAGATAGCATTCAAAACTATTGAATTTTTATGTGTACTTTATACTTTTTTTTGTAAAAGGAGCACCCACGTTTTTTCTCTCAGCAACCTAGAAAGAAAGGTTTTTATGAATGACAGCGATATGCATATCTCTAGATTTATTTTGCAATTTCAAGTAATTTAACGACCCAAAAAGGGTTTTTTTGTGGTAATGCGTGTGGCCACCTTCAATTAGTTTTGGCTGCATAGTGTAGCAAGCATTTTCAAATATTTTATGGATTACATAGATTACATTTGGTGATTGCCAATTTATTATGCCTTTAATAAATTCTGATTACTTGTAGTTAATTATATTATTCAAAATCATCTGATTTCTGGCGCCCATATTTTTTTTTTGAAGACTCTATAGAGTACACAGCTGGTGGTTTGAACCCACGACCATATCGCCGAATTTGAGTTAATTCGGCCTGCGCGGTAAGTGAAATTTTTTAGAGCTTCCGTGTAGTACGTACTTTAAGGAGGTTAATCTGCGATTTTTACTATCACTGATTATCTTATCTAATTAATCGCAGGTCAGCTTCTTTATCGTAACAAGATATCTTAGCACTAATATCTATTAATATAACTTTCTGGTTGCTAAGTGAGCGAAACTCAAGTTCGACAAGACATTCTTATAGTATTAAATAATAAGTTAACTTTGAAGTCTCTTATTTTCCGTAACACACAGGATGATAAAAAAAATGGGAAATACTAGTAAAAAAAATTTTCGGAGTAAGTATCTGTGACTAAATTCTTTTCGAAATAATTTTCTTGTGCATTTTGAAAAATAATTCTTGACCATTTTTACTTCCTTTTACAATAAAGAAAGTATTGGATTCCCCCCAGAAATTCGAAATTGAGATTTCAACAGATTTTCACGTTTTAGAGTCCCCTGATTCCAAAAAACATATTTTGTTTTATTAATCTGTCTGTGTGTCTGTCTGTGTGTCTGTGTGACTGCCTGTGAACAGAATATCTCAAAAACGAAAAGAGGTATGGCGTTGAAACTTCATATGTATAAGTTTTGTGTACTAGATGCGTAGATGCGACAGCAAGCTTTTAAGAAAATCGCATAACCCGAAGTAGGTATTTACTCTTGTGATTTTTCAGTTTTTTTCGATTTTTTCAAAAACGTCTAACATTTTTTTTAAACTTTACATTTTTATTACATTTTTAATGTGTATTGATGTGAGATAGGTGATTTTCCAGTTGACTACTTCTAAAATGGGGTTCTTTTGTTTTTTTCTATTTTTTTATTAACTCCTATTTTATAGAATACCCGGTATGTTATTACATTTTTGAATTCAGCTTAAAATTCTAGAAAAAATTTGTCTCTTGAACTAACACTCTATTTTGTACCGTTTTTGTAAAATTTGTAATTTTTGAAAAATTTTAACAAATGCTTAAAAATTTAAAATAAAATTTTTGGCTAATTATAAGATCACTGTAAAAGGAAGTTGTGTGCGTGTATCACACCAGATTTTTATATTTTCAAACCTTCAACTATGCCAAAGAAGATATTTAAATGTCGGCAAGTGCATTTTTAGTTTGAGATAATTCAGTATTTATAATAAAAACGTTTTATAGCTGATAAGCTTAAAGCATATGGGTGATTTACTTTTAGTTAAATTTTAAAACAACCGTGTTTCATCAATAACAACGCTACACCATTTTGTCTAAAAAGTAAAATAAATATTTAAGTTTAATTTTATGACTTAGTGGCCTGGTCTACAAATTAATAGGTAATATTCGAGCAAAAAATGCAAATTAACCTGAACAGATTTAGAAACAACAGTCAAGTTCAAATGTTATTATCAAGGATAGTCCGGCTCATTACTGTGGAACGAAAAATAGAGAATTTATTTTTTTTCTATTTGTATTTTCTTATACCAATAAAAAGTTGCTTTTAAAGGTTAATTATTCACCATGCAAAATTTCGATTTTGTTTGAAAATATTTTGAGGTGTCGCAGTTACTATAAAAGAAAGAAAAGGAAAAAATAGTTCTGTCAGCGGTCTATAAAGCGGACTATTTTTCAGTTACGTAAGATAGTTTATATTCAAGATTCCATTTTGCTTGGATAAAAGTAAACATAATGCGACGTGTCTGCAGCGTTTTAGAATATTTAAATTGAATTATATAATTATGTATGATAAAGTGGCTAAATAAAATGCATTTTTGTTTTGCAAAATCTAATACAAGTAGAACTGCATCATTTATGCTAATGTATTTTTTAAAATAAAACAAACTTGAAATACAACAATGTAACCCAACAAAAAGTAGATACATATAACCTTCAGAGTTTAAAGTCTCTCTTGGTTTCAAAACGTGGCATCTTTTCACAAGATTGAATCCTTGCTCTGACAAATGCAACTCTTACAGTTGCTCGGCAGACATTGGATGAACATTCGGTCACTAGTTTAATATGTCTTGCCACATCTTGGGTATAGCAAGTAAACTGCAAAAATTTAATCCCACCACTTTATAATATCAAGATATTTTTCAGCTTCAAAGTTAATTTCAGGAACTCAAAATTTTCGAATTCCTGCTGTATTATGTGCGCTAGCCTTCAAAATTGGAAGAAATCCTAATTTACGTATATGTTTTCTTTCATCACCTATCATGCTTAAAAAGACGTTTTCTGGAACAGCAAAATAACCTTTTCTTTAAATTGCTGGGTCCACCACTTGCTTCAAATTAGCTGAAAGATAGCGAGGAAAGTTTACAAGCCTTCATAAATTTATTGGGCCATCTTTCAGGGACGCGTTTAATTTTATGTAAAATCAAACGGTAGTATAACATTCATAATAAATTCTGCTAATATGCAAAGGTTTTGTGAAGGATCTTCTGTTGAGACAGATAAACGTAATATTCGGTTCGCACATGTCAGCCATCGTGAATGTGAAAGATTGCCCGAATTTATTTTAGACAAAACTAAAGGCAGCGATCCGGCCGACATAGCTTGGCACATTTCTAGGAGGTACCTATTTCTGACCTGAACTCAAGTCTTTGTAAACATGTAATGCAGGCAAATTATCTTTAATATGCTTGAATTTCACGATCGGCAATCCTTCACATGTCACAAAAAAAGAGCCAACCTGCGTCTCGGCTACGGTAATAAATCTGTAACCGCCAAAACACAGATTGACTGATTCCTTATTAACTAATCACACTTACCGTGCGGGCCGAACTAGCTCTTTTCGGCGTTTTTTAGGTCGTGGATACGGAAATCAGCGGTGCAACTTGCAAGCAGCTACAACACAGTAGGGACGATTCCAAAAAAATAAATCAACAACGGTTGATTAGCATTTATTAAGTATAAAACGTTATTTGAATGCGAAAACGGTATAATTAAATGGTTTCTCAAATTATTTAGAATACACAACAATATCGCAACGTTTTACGAAAGGTTTCCATACGCATGAACTTAATAAACCCCTTTGTGGGTTTTTTTAAAACATTGAATCCGTCGGATTAATCGAGAGGTGTGCACATCTCTGTCAGTAAAAAACCTTAAATACCAGGTTTCCGATAACCCAAACGTGATTGCCCTTTTTACAATCGATTAGAACAAGTAATGTTGTGACAGCAATTAAATTTTATGAAATATGGATATATTAATAACGCATGCAACTTTTCATGTATAGCCGTCGCGAATGAATAAAATTTTTACACACTAACCTCTGGCTTTTGGCGGGTAATTAAAAGGCGTTGCAGGCGGTGAGCGGCGATACACGGGAATTCTGATAACGGCGGCTGCTACACTTGGAGACGTTTGAGCTGCCGGAAAATGTGGAAAGCGACTGGGTTCTGTTCGCCTACTGCAGAAGCGCATAAGACTCGTGGCGAAGTATTCCCTCGTAGGGTAATTATCGAGACAAAAGTCCTATTCCAAAGGATACTATAAGAGAGCTAAAAGCGAGTAATTAATATGGGAATTATAAAACTTGAAAGTCCATCATACCTGATTTGTTCTCAGCTCTTGAAAAATAATGCTTAATTAAGCACACGACAAATTACTCGTAAGCGAGCTGCTAGGCCGAGTTGTCAAAAGAAAAACGCGCTTAGGCCGAATTACAAGACGCTGGGAAAGAAGATAACAAAAGCGCTGCGCTCGGCAGATAGTGAGCGGAGGTTCAGGCAGGTATAAAATGGACGAAACTGGGAAATTGAACAATTCGAAATGCAAACTGATTACGATTTGAATTAAATATACAGGTTAAACCTGCAATAATTGCGTAAATGAAGAAAACAATTAAGCAGCGCGAATAATGGTTTCACTCCCCATGGCCAGATTTTTAACAGGGGAACAACCTGGAAAAAACGTACTTTAACGGAAGTACTTGAAATATGAAACAAAATGATTTTAATAAAGTCAACGTCAGTCAGAAGGCGAAAGGAAAGTATGGGAATGAAAGAATAAAGTTAAGAAAAGGAGAAGAGATAGAAGGTTTCTACGGAGGAAGTAGCTGAGAGCAAAGCGCTAGACTTATCCGTCGCCCTAGAAGGAAAAGGCGCACCGGTGGATAAGTTAGACGCTTGGCTCCGTACCACAACCAACGGGAAACGAGCTAATCAAAAGGTAGAAAATAGAAGACATCAGAAAAGGGGTTAGTGGGTACTATAAGAATGTAGTAAAAAAAAATAGCATAATTAGAACGGATCTGGAAAGGATTAGTCCGATGTCACGTCAGTCAGTCAATCAATGCAGGGCTGTGCAAAAGAAACTATTGTAGTGAAATGGGAAAAAAGCAAAAGGTGAGGACGCCTTTGATCACAGACACTCAGCGCGGGCCCCCGTAGTGGTTACCGCGAATGTAAGCGACTGTGAACAAGAGCGCCAAAAAAAGAAAAACCCTAAACCCTGCTGGTCGAGGAAAAGTGAACAGTCCAGGAACGACTGCACACCGAAACACTGTCTGAACTATCACACAGCGAAACACCGAAGGTAAGATACAAAAACTTACTCCTGTATGAAATATCGCAGAATTAGAAGAACTGCGACAAAAAAAATCGGGTAATACCTCAGGAGTAAATTCTAAAAACATATGCATGAATTCATGCAAAGCATGGGCAATACAAATAACCTAGACACCAACGCAACTCAGTCCAAACGACGAGCGGGACCCCAAATCAAATTCGCAAAAAACGTAATAAACGCAGGCAACAACAAACAAGCAATAATAACGTTCAAAAGGGTGAGGCATCGGGTAACGATGCCCCACAAATCCTCCCTAAATCGGAGCGAGCTATAAACAGAGCTCTAACGAAGCAAAGCAGCCAAGGGGCGTCCAGTAATCTATGAATGTCTCGTGAAGCGAGATGGGAAAGGAAATAAAGAAATATTTTGATGAAAGTGTTCCCAGAAGAGACCGACCCTGCATTGCGCTTAGGCCAAATTGCAAGACGTTGGGAAAGAAGATAACAAAAGCGCTGCGTTCAACATATAGTGAGCGGAGAATTCAGGCAGGTATGAAAATGAACGAAACTGGGAAATTAACAATTCAAAATGCGAACTGATTATGATTTGAATTGAATATACAAGTTAAACCAAAAATAATTGCGTAAATGGAGAAAACAATTAAGCTGCGCGAAAAATGGTTTCACACATTTTGGTAGATTCTTGCCAATTATACCCGAAAATTCATTTGGCCCTGTTTCTCTGCCATCCAGGTGATAAAACAAATGGCATAATGGCAGTTCGTTTCTATGAAACAAACAAATCATCCACTGCAATGATTTATTAAGATATTCTTCTAACAATCTCACAACACCTCTTTTAGATCCAGTATTGGTAGCTGTACCATCACACCCAACAACCGCAAGACATTTAATACTGACGTTGTTATACGTTAAGTACTTTGTTTGCATTATTTCAACAGCAGTACCAGCTTTTGGTAACATGATTCACGAATTTCGATCCTGGTCGCTGTAACAATACATAAAGCTCCTCTGTTGTAGTTCTCCTACAATTTGTTCCCTTTCTTTTCTTGGATTATAGTCCTTGCGACCATCAAAGTATATCCTTTGAAATCCAAATTACCTTCCACATGTCGCTGCAGTATTTTACGATTTTTCTACCTTTCCCTTCTAATTTTCATTCTATCTATTATCTTAGTATTGTTATCATCTGTAATACGACGCACGTCTTTTAGTACTGCACTTGCTATCTTTGCTGCAACTCTGTCCGAAATGCATGTTCTGTCACAGGCCAAAGCTATAGATGGCAAATGCAATCGCATTTGTGGCATTGTTGGTGAAGAGTTTTTTGAAGTTGACGGGACGGGCGATACTGGAGCGGTCATATATAATTCTAACTCTTCATAACAATCAATTTGCCTTCAGTGTTTACTTCAAAACTATGTTGAGTTGAAGTAGTGGTTTCTTTCTCATCCGCAGATTTCGTAATCCTCATTATATCCGTCTGTGTCCTCTATTTCCTTTCATTCAATCTTTCAGACATTAATACATCGATGGAACTTATGGCTATATTTCTCTACTTTCTTTGATCCTACAGAAACTTCTACTCAATTTTTGGTACTTTAGATGATTTATTACATGCATAAAGAAAAATCGCGACACTTACAGGTTACAATATCAAACAGTTTTTTACAATCACTTTTAAATAGGGTCAAGTTCCTTTCGAATGCTTCTGTAGTTCTTCTAGCTTTTATAGACTTAAGCAAGTTCCTATATTTAACATGTAATGTAGTAATTATCTGAATTACAAGAATATTAGAAACAATAGGTATTATTGCTTTAGCCACACATTTTCTACTTTTACAGCTAAATCTTTGCAATTGTTTCTACTGTGGGTTCCTTAGAAGTTTTTTCGAGCTTCATGCCATGCCTGATTTGTAAATAACATTTCATAAGGTCTTCATATGTTGGCAGAACTCGTTCATTGATTTCTTCTCCATTGCCAAAAATAGGGCAATGTAGCATTCCTCGCGTTTGCAATTCCGACTTTGCAACATCGGCCATTTTGCAATTCTATTCACTACGCAACGCACTGTTCAATTTATAAGAATGTGACGATGTTATAATGAAAAAAAATAGTTTGTATTAACCCGCACAAAATAAGAAGGTACTACCTAACTGTCGTTTCCAAATTTAACATTGCCAGATTGCCACTTAAGGTTATTGCCACTCCCTACAGAGCGCTGCGTGTGACTGCAGAGAAAACTAGCATAATAGGTAGGGATCACGCGCGTAATTTAATTATTTTTTTTATTTTTAAACGGCTTGCGGCATCTCAAGGACTAAAGTTAGAAACTTCACATTTTCTACAGTTGATCAACAGATAATATGGCAACTGACCGTCTTCATTAGAAACCACATATTCCAGTTTAACTTTTTTGAAAATTTTGAAATTTTCAAATGGTTTGCGGCGCCGCGCCGCAAAGACTATGGCTGGAAACCCCAGATTTTGCGGAATTTATGAATAGATCAAATGACAACTTTTCACCACTATTAAAAATCGCTTATCCAAATTTAATTTTTTCTTTCCACCTCACAGTGCTCATGTCCTACGTCCAGGATTGAAAATGATCACCCGGTATAAATTTTGTTTTCAGAAAACGTGATTCATTCCGGTTGCCCTTAATAAACATAAGGTAACAAAATAGAAACGAATGTTATTAAATTTGGAAAAGTAACCACGAAATAATTAAATCTACTTATAGAGATTACGATTTGTCAAATTCCAACGTTTTTTTTTTAATATTTCGTACGATTTGTTACGAAAATTGTACATATTTGTTTATCTTGATTATGTGTGTGTAGTTTCATCATCATCACGCTTGTCGGTATATTTGATTAAGAAAACCTGATTGGGCGAACTATAAGTCGTTTAACGTGTCGGGTTTTATTTTAACACAAGATGGTTGCAAAAATATTAGGCAATATGTACTGTATGCAAAAATCAGTTGCGAAATGCCACATTTATTTCTGTATCCTGGAATGCTACAATTAAAATGTGCATTATCTACATATCTACATGAAAATGAACAGCATAAGAGGGTCGAAAACATGCATTGTTTACGTGTAAACAGCCTTGTATTTTACATCATGTTTCCCTCACTGGACGCATTTAATATCAAATATATTATCGGTTATTACAGCCTTAAAAATAATACGACGTGTAAATGGAATTTAGTAAATATCCATCTTTATATTAGTAGAGCGGCTACGAGCCAAAAATGAGTAAAAAACGCCTATTGGTCAAACAATGTTGCAATTTTGCATACTATTTTTTTTGTCCTAGAGACTATTTTTCCAAGCAGCGCCAAATAAAAAGGGCATCCGGCTACAATATGGCCACTAATTTCGAAAAATTTTAAAATCCACTTTTTGACCAAAGTGTTGATGGTCCTTTCAGGATTGGCATGTGAAAAAATCAAATGAAGTTGCAATGTTTAAATACTGGAGACAATGTCTGGATTTAAAACTTTTACTACTACTATTGTGAGATCCCATCGCGACGGCTATTTTAAATTATTCACAGAGACCTTAAGTCTTTTTATATTTGACCATCTAAATTATTTCCGCTGACTGTCCATTTATATTAAAGATTTATCTGAACTTGAAGAAACAAATCCAGAAATACATGCATCTTTTAAAATGGTCTATTTGTTGTAAACGAAACTCGTCGTTTTTTTGGAATTGGAATCGATCAGGCACATGAACAACATAATGCCATTATTAAGGGAGATTGTTCTCACAAATAACCCATCAGCTTTGCGAAGATGGATACTAGCTGCTCCAGAAGTAACTAGAATTAGATGCTCCAACACGGGGTGCATCCCTTTTGGATCTGATTATAACTTCTGTCAAAAATAAAATAGTGGAGACTAGTACAACTGATCTAAATTTTTCAGATCATCTTTTGGTGTCCTGCAGCCTCTCTATAGAAAACCAGATGCCTGTGACTCATCTGAGAACCTACTGCTCTTTCAGGAATTTTGACATTGCAGCTTTCACAAGGGATCTCGAATTAAGTCCAATGCATCAAATATTTTATATGAATGATATTAATGACAAGGTGGGTCATATTACTAATAGCATCAATTTAACTATTGATAAACATGCCCCTTTCGTAACTTCTAAATTTACTAAAAGATGTTCTCCTTGGTTGACAGAAAATATAAACGTCTTGATCTCCCTCAGAGATAAGGCACTTACTAAGTTCAGAAAAAGTCGCGCCGAGGAGAATTAGAACTATTATAAACAACTTCTTAACTATACTAATTTAGCTGTCAAAAATGAGAAAAGAGCATTTCTTCAGTATGAATTAAAAAATAAAGGAGGCAATGAACTGTGGAAAAAATTAAATACATTTAACATACATGCTAAACCGAAAACCGAAATTCCAATGTCACTTTCTTCTGTGCCACAAGCTAATAACGATAATTTAAAGATTTTGGATTTTTATAACAATAACAAATATTGCGACAGTAGTTTTAATTTTAAGCAAGTTGATGAGATTAAGGTGTTTAATACTATTAAAGTGATCAAAACAAATGCTGTCGGGGCGGATGGTCTAAACGTGAACATAATTAAACTCTGTTGTCCGCACGTAATACTGTTTTTTTTGTCATATTATAAACTGTTGTTTATTAGAAGGAGTATTTCCTGATGTATGGAAAAAGGCGATCGTAACACCGGCGCCAAAGGTTAAAGCATCTTCGCCCCATCAGCATATTATCAACAGCTTCTAAGATTCTGGAAAGAGTAGTGAGTGATCAGATTAGGGATTATCTTGATAAAAACAATGTATTACCTGACACACAGTCCGGATTTCGTCCGAGACACAGCTGCTCCACGTCGTTGCTGGACATCACTGATGATATTCTAAATCATACTGATCAGCACAAATTAACATTGCTTGTGTGCTTGGACTACAGTAAGGCGTTTGACACGCTTAACCACACGACGCTTTTGGCAATCTTAAAATACATAGGCAGCGTACATACATATATCAAACAAGTAGAGACACTCAAGCCAAATGTTGGGACAGTACCTCGGGGGGTATTTCTAAGCTTCACTATCAGATGACAGCACAAAATTCTACCAATCAGAGCCAGTTATTAGCTCTGCTACCAATCATATGTGATAAAGTAGTGGCGCCATCTGTTAGTACCATCGGAAAGTACCCCCCAGGAGCCGTTCAAGGTCATCCAAATCGGTATTTTGACATTAAAGGAACCGACAGTGAGTGTCTCTACTTGTTTGATTTATGTACGCTGACATAGGCTTTGAGTCAGTGCCAATAAAACTTTTTCAAAGCTACCTTGGTAATACAACTCAAATTGTTAAAGTTGCTGATGATATGTCAACAGCATTGCCGGTAGAAGCAGGAGTACCTCAAGGTTCCATACTAAGACCATTTTTGTATACAATTTACACATTAAATTTAAGTAAAGTTCTGAAATTTTGTAGATGTCATCAATACGCCGATGACACCCAAATGTATATATCATTTAAGCCTAGTGAAGTACAGCTTGCCTGCGAGCGTCTTAATGAGGACCTAGTAAATATTGTAAATCAGTTTTATGAACACTCACTAATTATTAATGTTTCTAAAACATCTGCAACTTTATATGGACCAAAGCACTTAAAACAATTAGTTCTACCTGACATTTCTATTGTGGTCGATGATAGCCCAGTTGAACTAGTTGACACAATTAATAATCTTGGTCTTACAATTGATAACGAACTAAATTTTAAACAACATATATCCAAACTACTTAAATCTGCTTATGCAAGTCTAAAAGTTTTGTACCCTCACAGGCATTTACTAACTACTGATATTAAAGCTATGCTATGCGAATCACTTGTACTATCTCGTTTGAGTTCTTGTGATGTTGTGTATGGACCTTGTTTAAGCGTAGTCGATAAAAATAGACTGCAACGAGTTCAAAATTCCTGCCTTAGGTTCATATTCGGCATATACATGAGAATTTCTCACAAACTCAATGATTTGAACTGGTTAAACATGCACAATAGGCGTTTACACCATTCTGATAGCTTGTTTCATAAAATCATCAGTACAGGGTACCCAAAATACTTGTCTAGGAAAATTACTTATAGGTCCGATGTTCACAATGTCAATGTTCGGTCTAGGGGTCTGCTAACAACTCCAAGGCATAGTAGTGAAAATTTTAAATCTGCTTTTAGATACCAAATATGCTTAATTTACAATAAAATTTCCAAAGAATATAGTGCTCTGAGCATCAAAACCTTTAAAAAACTGTACAAACTGTTTCTGTTCACCTTACAGTCGCAATAATAGTTTTTCCATTATTTTTCTATTTATATATACCCGATTAACCTTCATATCTCATTACAGTAATGCACTTTTAACACGTGTTGGACTCAACTGCACGGAGATTATTTTGAAATACATTTAATAACAACTAGGTTAAGTGGAAGAGCAGCATTTGCTGAACTTTGCCTAGAGATTTTCCCTAATACGGTACACTAAAAAAATTTTTGTTATTTTAGTTTACAATTTGCTACACTTAATAAGCTTTTTTGTTTTTCTTGTTTTTAATTTATAAATTTTTTTTTATTTTTACAATGTCTGTATGGGGAAAATAAAGACAATTTATTATTATTATTATTATTATTATTGTTATTATTATTAATTTTGACAGAAGACAATAAAAAAATGTTACATTACCTCGCATCATGAAGAATCGCCGTCTTTTCAGAACACATTTAAAGATAATGTACAACTGCTGAAGAACGCTTTTGAAGAACTTGGTAACCCATTTCTTAAAACTGACAGGGAATTGTTTTGTATAGATAGCAAAATAACTATGAACGAAGAATGCGTGAACAACGTCTTGGATATTGAGATAGCTGGCTCAAACTTGTATAAAGTATTTGTCGAACAACGGTTAAGAAATAATAAAGACAAAAGACTTTATGATAAAATAAAACTTAATAACTTGCGCTTATTCAACAAAGCCAAAACAACTCCGGAGTCTTTCATGGTAATGAAAACACTTAAAGCAGACGTTGATCTATTTTCTAGATTATTTGTAGTTTGCTCTAACCACGACCTAGATCTTGATGATTTTTTTTTCTCATGAGAATTAAGGATTCTGTCCTGCTCTATCGTGGAACGGAGTTCAATAGTCGTCTGAGACGTCACCTCTTGTAAAAATTTTGGACAATTTAGTGAATGGAGTCTCGAGCGAGAGCGATTTCAGTGAAAATTCAACTAATGATGGCCAACCAGCGGTAGTAGCTGAAGATGAGCTAGATGTAGTACAAGAAAGTTATTACAACTGCCTACTTTACGATGAGCCTACTTTGATACATTTTCTTTCATCTAGAGGTTTGTAGAGATTTGATTAATATTTACACAACATTTTCCAGACACACATCAAACACAACATCGACAAATTTCGAGATAAACGTGTTGACATTCTCTGGGATGCTTATAGGAAGAATAGTTCGAAAATCATTTAAGAAAGGTCCAAGGCACTGGAGTAAGAAGACCAGTTCGTAATAATGTGGCACTACCAAAAAATTGGTCCGAGTTCTTAAAGAGAGCGGAAAATAAAACAGAACTCTTTGGATTATTGGAAAATGGCATAGCAAAGTCTGATATGTTTCATTCTGTAGAAATCGTATTTACGCTTGGAGCAGAAATTGTTAAAGATGGAGTTTCGAATACTTGTTTCCAATCCTGCAATCAAGAGGACGCATATACAAGACTAATGTTACACGTTCAAGATTGTATCCGTTAAGGTTGGAAAGACTTTGCATTCGAACTGTGGATACAGATGTTGTAATATTAGCCATTTATTTTTTCCATTTTTCTCATACACAGGAACTCCAGACATTAACTATACACTCTGGGGCAAACAAATATTTCTAGATCTTAAAAGTGCGGAAATCTGCAGCAATACTGGGGTTTCACTTTTTTACTGGATGTGACACCATTCCTTTATTGCTGGAAAAGGAAAACTTGCTGCTTGGAACATGAATCTATTGCAACGATTTGTTGTCCTTATGTATTCCAATACTTCTGACTGCATTGGAGTGAATCAAGCCCAAAATAAATTGTTCGTTTTCAAGAAAAGGACAATTTCAAACATTGCTCCATCAAAAGCAGCCCTGGAGCAGAACATTTTAAGAGCTGCGTACCAAAATGGATACATATGGGAAAAATCCTTGGAATTCAAATTGAATTTTCCTGATCGCAACAATTGGGGTTGGTGCATGTCAGAAGATTGTTGGTTGCCAAAATGCTCAACACCAGGAGGTATCTAAAGCACTTAGACAACTGATTCCATGTGCATGCAAAAAAGGGTGTACACAGATCATGTGTACTTGCAAGAAGGCCGGTTTGCATTGCACTTTGCTTTGTCCGAACTGCAAGGGAAAATGTTCTTCATTAACAATAGTAATTTACGTTATAAGTCCGGTAAACGCAAGTTTACACTAGCGAGTCCAAACGTTTCGGGACGAGGCGACGTAGGAGCCGAGTCTGGAATGTTGACACGAGCTACTGTAAAAGTTTACCGGACGTATGTCGTAATGCGTTTTATTTCATACTGCAATTATGAAATTTTTACTTAAAACTACAAAAAAAAAATTTTTCAATTGAAAATAATAAATAGTTTGATTATTGATCTATTTCATTTGAGTCCGGTAAAATGTTTTACCGGACCTGTTTATTTCATTTGAGTCCGGTAAAATGTTTTACCGGACCTGATACCGTAAAGCCTCATTTTCCGGACTAAAATCATTAACTTAAACATGGGTTTTACGATGCAGTATGAAATAAAAAAATGTACGTATTGCAATTTATTTATTATATAATCGTAATCACTGTACAATCATTTTCAGCTTGGAACTATCTTCATATTTTTTTATTAGAAAATTAGCTATGAACTGGCCACATGTGATACTACGTTATTTATCACTTACTTACGTATATTTTCTAATATTATCAATATAAAGATTATTTCGAGGTGTTTAAGCAAAAGTTTTTCACATATAATCTCATAAGAGCATTAATAATTTCTGGAAAGAATTAATGCTCGAATGCAGATTAGGTAAGAAAATAGTAACGACACAAACCCTCACAGTTAAGTTGGTCTACCTACAAAAAATTTTCAAAAAAATTTGTTGTTGTCGTGGTTACGGCTCGTAAACTAATTTTTCTATTGGTCATTAATGAGTGTCGTACGATTTTCATATATAATGCAACTAGTGGGTTCTTGATTGTCAAATAATCATTTCTGTTTACACGAGATATATTGTTTGGCAATCGAGCGAGTCCGAAGGATGAGCGTGATTGCCTAAAACAATATACCGAGTGGAAACAGAAATGATCTGATAATCAAGAAGACACGAGTTGCATTCGGCTAGATTATATCACGAATCAATAAACAACGTTTGAATAGTGTATTTTAAATATTAAAAGTACAGTTAATGTGGTTGTTATGACAATTGTACTGACAGCAGGTAACGTGATGTTTGTGAAGGCGTGTATCACCTATTAATCAGGAAGGTATGTGATTGTCAGTTGCTATGTAATTTATCAAGAGTTAGTACATGCGTTACTATGCATTTTGCCGTTTTTCATTGGTTGATGTTAGAGGGAGTGGTATAATCTATATAATCTTTTTTGATAACAACTACAGTTTTCTCAAAAATTACATTTTTTATGTTTCAAAAAAGAAGCGCCATCTTGGAACTAGCGGCCATTTTGGTTTGGCGCTACTTCGAAAATTACTTCTTTTAACAATAGGTACAACCAAATTGCAGAATTGTTTCATTAATAGCCGTTTTTGTGGCGTAGCCGCTCGACTATATGATAAAAGTACTTCTTTAAAGATCGCTGCCGAACATGTTTCATGACAAAGAGTCTTTCGAAATTTTGTTTGTTTTATTCACTAATATATCGCAGTTGAACTTTCGCCATCGTGAAAATGACAGAAAAAAGAGGACTTATGGTGCAGAATAACTTCAACGACTCTCATACATAAGCGGTGATTTAGACTGTCGAGTTGTTTTGTGCGACGAAAATTACCAGTCGTCTTCGACTCGTGGTGATTCTCTGTATCACAAAACGATTGATTCCGGAAGAATAATTTTCAAATGAAATCAAAACCAGCACGAAATAGATTTAGTTAGAAAATCTTATTTTATATTTGACAGAAAGAATGAAAATATTGACAACTAGCTGACCCGGCAAACATTATTCTGCCCAAAAATAATTTGTCTCCGAAACCCCATTTCACCACTATAGGGTTTTAATTTTATGTCATGTCCAAAAAATAAATGCCATTTTCGCAATCAACGTCTCAAAAACCTCAATAACGACACCATATCGATTTTTAGGTTTATTTGCCCTATTTCACCCTCTAAGGGGTTGATTTTCGGAAAATCACGAAATACTTGTTTGCTTATTTGTTTTTAGGAGTACTCCTACGAAGTTTCAAGTCGAAATGTCCATTTAATATTATTTTTCCATACAAAATTAAACCCCCATTTTAACCCTTTGGGGGGTGAATTTCGAAATATCCTTCCTTATTTCTTTTA
Source organism: Agriotes lineatus (assembly GCA_940337035.1). Taxonomy (NCBI): domain Eukaryota; kingdom Metazoa; phylum Arthropoda; class Insecta; order Coleoptera; family Elateridae; genus Agriotes; species Agriotes lineatus. The sequence goes on along the minus strand of CALNHX010003969.1, from coordinate 81,760 downwards.
TAAATCATAAAGGAAACCTCTGTGCAAAATGTCAGCTTTCTAGGTCTAAGGGTTTGGGCTGGCCGTTCATGAGTCAGTGAGTGAGTCAGGACTTTTCTTTGTATAGTATATGAGATAATTGATTTTTAGAAATCAAGTAAGTATAATTTTTTTAATAATAATAAATTTTTTGTTGATATTTAAATTCCGTTCTTTGATATCTTTAAGAACTGGTTGTCAGCGAAGATATGTACGACAATCACTACCGCCACCGTGCTGATTTCCGGAAAACTATTCCGAAGGCAATTTTCTAAGGGCAACCAGCACGATGACTTTTGACACGGTCAAAATTATATGTAGGTAAGTGTGTTGACCGCATTTATATATTGAAGATTTCCACAGAACCCGTATACGAATTATGATTTAAAATTGATCTAATAATGCCAAAAAACCAAATTGTTTGTTTCTTGCATTTCTATTTTTAATTATGACACCATCAACGAGGTCGATAATCATCCCTAGGGAGTTTATCGTTTTGATAAGCAGCCCAAGGGCGCTTATCAGGTAATCAGTTCGGGATTGGTCAATTTTCAAAAAATGCATGGTTCTCATTGGATGGTATAAGTCATGTGAAAGTTGTGTGTAATAATCAACAAAATTGTTCGCGCCTATTTTGAAACACCCTGTATATTGTACTACACCGAATGCAACATGCTATTGACAAAAACCAAAGCGTACGAAGGAACGTTTTAATGAAATGGGTCGGCATAACCTACCTAACCTTGGTACAAAATCATGTGCCCGAAGGCAAAATTAATTAACGTGACCGGCGAGATAACATATTTATCCAAGATCGTGTTGATACTCCGCTGAATTGGATTGGATTTAACTAAAAAGGTAACAAATAAACAAATATTCTAAGATATTCTAACATCGCACTATAGTATAATAAGCTATGTCTAATGCATTTTCTTCAAACTATTACTCATCTGTTACTACCTGAGTATTCAAAATTATTCCATCATATTTTATGTGTTTTTATCCAATTTAAGTAGTGTGCAAAAAAATGGACGTCATCAGAATTAAGCGCAGTTTCTAATAAAAAATACACCCGCAACCAACACTACCTACTAAAAGGTGAACAGGTTCCCTTAATAATTATGTTTTGGTAAATTATGGTAATTTGAGAAAGATTTGTTGTAATTTAGCCTACAGCTCAGGTATAACTACTAAGTATCATTGAGGGTTTAAATTCATTTATAAAATATTGGTCTCTGCTATATAAAACATATTTTTGTCAAATCAATTAAAAATGATTGCTTGTTCTAACAGTCTTAAGCGAAGTTATAACTAAATGCATCATTGATAACAATTCCAAGACATTGACTAATGGCAATCTTAGAAAAGTTACTGGAGTATTGAACTGAAAAAGCAATTCAAAACAAATAATGTCAAAACCAAGTACAAAAACTTAATAGAAGGAATATCAACAGTAAAGTTGAATAGGTGTACTAAGTTCAGTTATTATCAAACTGAAGTTATGAATTCCACTAACAAAAAGTTTAAGAATTTAACAATTGTAACAAAAGCAATATAATTATTAAAAATTGTTTTTATGCAGCTAATTGGTCTAAAAACTAGTTGTCACGGTTAGTCTACAATATAAATCATAATATTATTTTACATTGTATACACTTTGAATTAACAGTCATCTACGGATGTTATTGATACCACAACCTCTAGAGTTTAAATTCAAGACGACAGCGCCTAAAATTTAAAACAAAAATAGCTGGAGTAACGGTAAAACTAATTTAATTGACTTCATAAAAGTTCTTGAAATGTTACTTTCACTTTTGACTAATTTAATTACAATTTTCTTTATGAAAGCATCAGTTGTTATTGCCAAACGCAGAAAAATAATTCAAAAAAGTGTATACATCCATTATTGGAAAATAATGATGAAGTAATTGCGCCATCATTTGTAGCTTCATTCTCGACATATAAAATAAAATACCATTTTTAAATAACAGCCATAAAGCCCTATACACGGTGATACAGATTTCAGCTCGACACCATTGGTATCTTGGAAACTGCAAGAGATACAAAGCTGGTAAAATTAGACAAAAGCTGCATGACCATGAGAGCTCCCTACAGCCGTTTTTAAATTTGTTAAAAAGATCATAGCTTATCAGATATAACTGAAAAACCATAAGTTGACCCTTCTTTCTGTTTTAAATTACTCGAAAGACTATTCCATTAAGAACGATGAAACTTTAGTTAGCGATATAAAAACACTAGTGAGTCACCCGAACTACGTTTCGGTTCGCAAAATTAAGAGAGATTCATCAATATAAATTTAAAAAAAAAGGTTGCATCGGCGGGATCGAACCCGGGGCCAACCGCGTGATAGGCCAGCACCCTACCGCAGGACCACCTCTCTTGTTTGAATAATGCGCGCACCCGAGCTAATAGCGCACGGCGTAAGGCGCTCCGCCCTGCTGCCTAGAGGTGTTAATTAAATTAAAACATTTTCGCACTTTTTTTGAAAATAAAAACCGGCCTACGATCTAAATCTAAAAATTAGCAAACTTTTAAGCCATCGTACAACTTAATCAGTCCAGTATCTTCGGAGCAGATAGCGAACAAACATAGATGCAAACACGCAAACATACAAAGAGAGCACCGATTTTATGTTATAGAATATTCTGCTCCTACTAGTGACGTTACAATTCTTCAAAGCCTACTGGTTTATGAAGGGCGATATTAAACTGTTTTTCTTATTGCTGTTGTATTTGTTCACAATAATAATGTGTATTTTTTACGATAACAATGATGAGTCACTTATGTCATTTAACGGTAAATTTGACAATATTTTAAAAAATCTGTAAAGGGCTTTACTCACAACTTCCATTGGAAGTGGACGTAGTGACACTAAATAATATTAAAAATCAAAGGAACTCGGTGTAAAAATACTGGAACAATAACAGGAAACACTTAGCAATGCCGGTTACATCAATTTTCAAATAAACGACATTACCGGCTATGGTATCACAAATTCAGACCCTGCGATTGCCAATTGAATGCTCGACCCACGTCGCGACACGGAACAATTTGCATCTTTGCGATGCAGCGCTATTAAAGGCACCGCCCCTATTTTTTGCCACTTTTTGTTTCTTTTTAGGTTTATCCTGTATCTGTTGGGTCCCATTTTCGTCAAGGGTAAAGCCTGAGCTATGTACAAGTTATTACTCTATTTCTCAGTTAAAGCAAAAATTAAAAAAATAATTTGTTAAGGTGTTCACCCTATATATATTAGATCCAAAATATGCCCCTTTTTGGCAGAAGTAAAAATCTGAGCCATGTACAAAATATTTCATTTATGAAATACAGTCGCGGTCAAAAAAACCGGGACATTTTTTTGACCTAATTTTCAAAATGCGAAAACAAGTGCTGACGCTGATTTTTCTAATTAATAAATGTCATTAAAAGTCATTGTTTAGAACTGAATAATGACGTTTGATGAGATTTATTAATTAGAATTGTCAGTGCCACCCATTGTTTTCGCATTTTGAGAGCTAAGTTAAAAAAGTGCCCCGGTTCTTTTGGCAGCGACTGTTGCTCTTGAGTTAAAGCAAAAATAGGCATTTTTGTAATATACCCACTCACCTTGTATATGTCGTAGTCATAATGCAATATTAGGCTTTTTACAAAATGTCTAAGGATTTTATAAAAAGCCGGAAAAGCGCGAGCGAACAATAGAATTTTCATTATGACTATACCAATTCAGGCAAATTAATAAAATGCCGACAAAATGTGAGCAGAAGAATATATATCTCATTATTACTGATTATTTTCAGGCATTTTACAATTTGCCAACAGCGATGTAGTCAAAAATGAGAACAAAAATAATTAAATTAGGTAGGTACTTACTAGGTATTCAGTAAAATGACACAATGGCAAGAAACAATAGATCCCTTTATTACGTGCATACGTCTAAATAAACACTGCACAATTAAAAATACGTACCTATATAAACTTTCAGTTAGGTAATCTTAAAGTATTGCACCAAATGGAGTACCTACATAAAAACATAAAATCAAATTCTTTGGAAAAAAATTATACCGGGTGGCCATAAATATCTGATATCACATTACCTTTGGAATCAACACCGCTTTATTAAAGTGATGAATCCAACTATACACTAAATGTCATTAATGTCATTAGAACTAAAATTCCTATCTGTCAAAAATTATTACAGATTGCAATAAGTATTGAAGTTAGAACGGGAGGTTTTTATAATCGAGTCGTAGGCTAAACTGCAGAATCTGGGGCACATTCCCCTCCTCTTATTTGCATTTTATTACATTTCATACCAATACTTATTATAATTGAAATATGTATAATGCTAACCAACATTTATAAGTAGCTAATTCCATGGCTACCTGGATCTCAGATATTTATAGCCACCCGGTATATGTATGTTTATATTTTTTATGTTTCTACCTTTACTTATTACTGCATGTCGAACTTCCATGACATTTTAAAGAGCATAAATTGTTATTTTTAAAGCAAGCACATTTCTTTGAATTGCACTGATTGCAGCAGAGCTGGGCAGTAATTAATTACTTTTTAATTAAATTACTAATTAAATTCCCTTTTGTGTATTTGCCTTGAAATTGAATTACTTTTCAAAATGAGGTAATTGTAATTGGGAATTTCCATTTTTGTTAAAAAGTACTTGAAAATTACTTTTTGAAAGTAATTAATTACTACATTCAATTACTCAATTACTTTTGTGTAATTAAATTACTCTAAAGTATTTAAATTACTTTACAAGTATTTGAATTACCTGTGGTAATTGAAATTACTCGAGGTAATTGAATTACTTTGTGGTATTTCAATTACTGAATTACTGACCTCGATTGGGTATCGAACTTTAATAGTGTTTTATTGTTGGTTTTTAACTCGGTAATCTGATCGCGGATACTATGCGTCAGATTTGCACCTGAAGATTCCTTTATCATCGCTTCAGAAGGAATGATGTTTATGTCACGTATTTGTCATTATTAATCGCTGCGAATCCAAACCGCAGTCTTTGCTATACTTAGCAAAGTCGACAAATCAAGTCCTGTTGGCCACCAATTAGGTTTGTAATCTGGACGCTTAATTTACTTTTTTATGGTGTGAAGTACCGGCTCGTTGGAAAATTTTGTTCGTGTTTAGTTATTTTTTTAAGTGAAATTATAAAACAGACGTTCACTGGATCGGAAATAAGACTATCCAAAAGAGTTCTACTTTCCTCACAAAAAACATCTATTTTACAGATTTAGAGATAAAATCAGCTAATTTAAATTTTTTTAATAACGTAAGTCAAAAATTTTGTCGTTTTTGTCGTTACACATAATTAAAATGATCTTTATTTAAAAATATCCTTTACGTTTCGCTAATTCATTGTTAGCTTTATTAGAAACATTGGTTTAAAATATAGGACAAAGGGACATTTACTATAACAATCTGTAAAATATAGGTACATATTAGTGTTTGGACTTGTGAAAGAATAAGTATCCTCAATTATGTCAATTTACCTGTCTTTTGTTTCCAAAAAGTTTAAGTAGTTGGAATGGTAACATCGTTTATTGTTGATACGATCTCGTTAGATAAAACATTCTTAGTTTTCATAGTTTGTAGCTGTTTTTGTATCTGCTGTACAAATTCTTATTTCAATCAGCGGTTTTCAACTAGGTTTATCAGTCACCTGTCAACTTTCAACAGTCCCTGATCAATACCAAATTGATATTTTGTTTTAAAATTTCAAGTTATCTAATACTTTTTTGATAGCTATTTGTATTACTAGGGAGTAAAATGTATCATTCCCTCCCGCGGATGTAGTTTAATTCTTCAGCGTTAGCGAGAACAGTACCTAATCAATTGTAATCATGCAAGGGAGGAAATTACGTTTTAGTCCAGAGTTATGCATTCAACACTTTTACATTTTATGATGTGACAATCTCTTGTATTCAGTTGCATTCAAAAATATTTAAATATGAAATCCTGGAGGTTAGTTGATTTATTATTAATCACATTGCCTCCCGTCTCTAATGGCAACGGTAGTCAATGTATTATATTCCCTCCTACTGCCATTGGAAACCGACCAGAGAACCAAAGGTATATTTTCGGAAAACCCCTAACAGGCGACAAAAAATGTTACTTTTGTATAGGTATAGGGGTAAAAAATATTTTCTAACTGAGCCAACAAAAAATATTCAAGTTGCGCCAATTGACTCACCACGTAGTGTTCTACAAAATCTAAATAGAAATTTGCTATGAAACAATTAAAAAATCCAATACTCCACCCTGTATACTTAGGTACTTAGGTATACAGGCGTATTTAATAGTACATTGTTCTACAAGTTAAGAAAAGTGAGAGTTTTTCATCGTTTAATTTACGAGCGAGCGGTGCAAAACGAGTGGATTAATTTATTACGAACATGGTAAAATTACTTTTATAACATATTCAGCGTGCTATTTTTTCTAATATAATTACAAAATGTAGCCAAAACAAAATTCGACATTTCTTCGTATTAAAACAAAATATTTTTTTAAATCGGCAGTGAAGAACGTCGAGATCGGCAGTGAAGAACGTCGAAATCGTCAAATAAAATACGAAAAATGGGCAGTGAAGTAATCCATTGTTTTACGACTTTTTGTAGGCGGCTGGACGATAGGTAAACGTCAACCGACGTCAACATAACCTAAAAAAGTTGGTTAAAATGTTGTAATTTCGCGATTTAAAAAAACATTGTACCCCACGGCACTGGAAGTTCCTCTTTATCCCTCATGTGGTTTATTTGCTTTGGCCCTTCGGGCCTCGGCAACTAAATCCGCAATCGTGATAAAAAGATCAACTTTAGTGATAAGCTATGTGGAAACTAATATAAAAAAATATATACATTTGAACTTTCAAGTCCCTATACTTTTTTTACTGAGGGGACTTTGTACTAAGGTATATTAGGTTTAATCGGTTTATTATAACCTAAGGAATCTATGCCAAATCGGTGTCGCATTTTTTGGGACACCCTGTATAATTGTTATCCTTGAATTTATTTATTTACTTATATCTTACTTCAAAACAAACTAAAAACTTTTGATTTTGGTGAACCGTGCATGTATGAGTAGCTACAAGATTTAATTATCAAAAAACCTTCAAAAGTGAAAGAGTATGTAGGTTACTATAGCTAACAAAACATAAAAATTAAGCATTTTTAGATTACGATTACGAATCCACACAACACTGATGATAGTTGCAATTTGCAAGAAGGTTCTACTAAATAAAACTACGTATATGACAAGAATTTGTATTGAAAGTAATTGAAAAAGTAATTGATGTTGTACAATTACAATTACTAAGTAATTGGTAATTGAATTACTATTTCCTGTGAGGAATTGAATCTCTGGTAATTAAATTACTGCATTGAGCGGTAATTAGTAATTAGTAATTAATTACTTTTTAAAAGTAATTTGCCCAGCTCTGCCTTACAGGAACATTTTTGAAACTTCTGACCCCCAAATCGTGAATGATGTGCAACTGCCTCTCTTAAGGTTATTAGTTTATCAGGAACTTCATCTTGAAAACCGACTAAGGATTCTTGAATAACATTTCTGGAAAACCAAGTTTTGAGAATTCCTTTAGAGGTACCTAATTTGTAAAGATCATTTTTCAGGTCCATCACTTTTCCAATTAGATTCTTAGAATCCTCGATCTACCTTAAGAACTTCTAAATAAACATATGATCCGATTTCAATTGACTTAAATTTTTTGTTGGATGTCTCAGTCATGGCCTGCCGTGAACAATTTTGCAGTCGGCCAGCGGCTGACAATTTCTTCTATTACCGAAGCAGTAAATTCCCGGCCATTGTCACTTTGCAATATTTGCGGTGCTCCAAACTCCAAAAATATTTTCATCAACTCTATAGCCACCTCCGCGGCACGTTTTCTTTGTAAAGGGCGTAGATGCAAAAATTTTGTGGCATGGTCTTGATAGTTGCAAAGCCATTTATATTTCCCATCAGGGGCAGATTGGAAATCTATCAAGTCTATTTGCCCGCGAACATTAAAATCTTTAGAAAGAATTGGACGCACAACTAATCCCTTGTGGGGTTGCGATTTTTTAAGTTGACAGTCCAAGCATACTGAAATTAAAATTTCGATCGCTCTTCTGGGAATGTTATATTTATTTTTTAAGGCAAATAGCATTTTATCCCTCCCACCATGTCCTGTATTTCGATGACATTCTAACACATCAAAGTACTGTTCCATGGGTATTATGTACATTGTACACAATAGGTTGGTCAAGAGAGTTTCGCTTTACGACTAGATGTTCATCAACACTTACAGACAAAACATCGTATTTTCTCATTGAATTGTACTGCTTATTACTCTTTTTGTTACCTGTTGAAACAGCTAATTTACTACTCTTGATGTCTTCACTGACTTCTTTGACTCTATCAGCCGTCCAAGGCTTTTTAATTACATCTATCTCTACTCTTTCACTGTAAAACTTTTGCACCTGTTCGTTAGATTGCACTTTGATAACTTCTAAATATCGTTTGTCATTCTCGATTTGCACTTCTTCGCTGTTATCACTCATTTTTATGAGTCAGAACGGACATCTAAATTGATTGATAAACAACAAAACAATGCCCACGGTTTAGTTTATCAAGTTTTATGTGAGGTTAGGTTTAGGTCACTTGAAATTAGGCTAAAAATGGTTCAGTGTTATGTATTCCCGGTTCTATTATATGGAGTAGAAAGCTGGACACTTAAGAAAGAAACAATGAAAAGAATAGAAAGTTTTGAAATGTGGATCTATAGGCGATTACTACGAATACCTTGGACCGCCAAAATTAAAAATACTGAAGTGCTACACCGAATAAATAAAGAAATGGAATTAATATTTACAATTAAAAAGCGAAAACTTGAATACCTGGGCCATATTACAGGCAATGACAAATATCAGTTGATACATATAATTATGCAAGGAAAAATCGAAGGAAAGAGAAGTGTAGGCCGGCGACGAATTTCCTGGTTACGGAACTTACGAGATTGGTATGGCATGACATCAGTTGAACTGTTTAGAGCAGTAACATCGAAGATAAGAATAGCCATTTTGATAAGCAACCTCCGTCGGAGAAGCTAACTAAGAAGAAGAAGGTTTAGGTTGGCGCGAACTGTATCGGGAACGCAATACTGCGCGTTTAGACTACATCGCTGTTGGCAAATTGTAAAATACCTTAAAATAATCAGTCATACCGAGATATATATTCTTTTGCTCACATTTTGCCGACATTTTATCAATTTGCCTGAATTAGTATAGTCATAACGAAAATTCTATTGTTCGCTTGCGTTTTGCCGGCTTTTTATAAAATCACTAGACATTTTTTAAATAGCCTAATTTTGCATTATCTACGACATATATATTTTCTCGAAATTTTCTAGGTTTTATGCCAGGAAGGTATGTAATCCGCATGTAAATAATCGTCTTCCTCCAATAAATCGTTTTTGAGTTATACCAACAGGCAGACAGACAGACGGACGCAATTGAGAAAACCTGTTTTTTGTCATAAGAACCCTGAAACGTGAAGATCTACAGAAATCTCGGAAGGTGATTTTTTCACGATTGCCATACTTTCTTCGTCTTTTAGATGAGGGAAGTAAAAACGCTATTTTCATCTAGGCAGCCATAGTTATAATTACTATAGAAAAAAATCTGTAAACGGATTTACCCAGAACTTCCCTCGTAGGTGGACATTGTGGCATTAAATAATTTTAAAAATCAAATTAAGCTAGGGGTATCTTCACGTTTCTAATAATAAAAATATTACGGATAATTGAATGCTAAGGGCAGGTGGCTGCGTATGCTATTCCAGTCTTTCGTGGGATATTGCAAGCGAACGAGCTATTCCTAGATGTGCTACAGAGCACATCTTGTGTCCCGGCTGCCTTAAATAGAACCTTTTTTCATTTACACTTCTTTCTGCATTTAGGCTGTATCTGTTTAGTTAAATTTTCGTCAAGAGGAAAGTCTAAACTATGTAAAAATTGTTACTTTCCTGTATCTCAGTTAAAGCAAAAATAAACAAGTGAACGTTGTGACACTAAATTGTTTTAAAAATAAAGGAAACTAGGTGTAAAAATATGTTCACTTTTCTAATAATACTCAAACAATAGAAGAGAAACACTTGGTAATGTAAAGTACATCAATCTTTAAAAAAATATGTTTCCCGTATTGGGATTCGAATTTCAGGTGCCTGCAAACGAGCCTGCCCATTCATTTCATTGTTCGCCGGAAGGCAACGTCCGAATCAGGCCTTTTCCGCGAAAGCCATCGACACACATCGAATTCCTGGGATGCAGCTGAATTTAAGGTAACACACCTATTCGTTGCACTTTTTTGTGGCGCACAACATTCTTTATCCTGTATATATTGCGTCCCATTTTTGGCAAGGATAAAGCCTGGGCTATGTACAAATTATTAATTCTATATATTTCCCTGTTAAAGCAAAACTAAACAACACTTTATTTTTTTAAGGTGATCACCCAGTATATATCTGTCTGAAATTTTCTCGGTTTCAATCCAGTTAAATATATTGAGATGGCATTAAGCCCACAACTTGGCTCTGTTTGCAGTGCAAGATAATTAACCAATGCAATAAAGCACAGACTTGGGAAATTTTGTATAATTGCAATTTTAAACAAAAATTAAATATTAAATGCATTGATAATGAGATGCGAGAAACAGTAATTAGTCTGAGAAAGGCGCGCAAAGAAAAAGCATACTTCAAAGGGTTTGAATTGGCTTGTAAATAAATTAATATAATTTAAAAGGAAAGGTTTGTGCACATGTAAAGCCAGACCACATAAAATGTATTTGACGCCAAAGGTTTGTTAGCTGCATTTTAAAAGGAGCGTAGTTGTTAAGTAAAAGCAAAGGATATTGAAAATAGTGAGCAAAGTAGAAAGGTAAAGCAAGATAAAGCATAATATAATATAGAAAATTGCAAAGAGCTAGAAGAAGGCAACAGAAGAGAAAAGATAGTGACGCGAAATTGGTGAACTCAAAAATCAGTGTATTTAAAAATAAAGTGCAATAGTGCAGATCAGAGCAGTGACAATAATAAATAAATAACGTTTGTGTGTGCAACGCGATCGAACAATTTTAATTATAAGGTTAAAGGAAATACTTAAATTTAAGAAAATTGTAAATATTAATTATGTATTCAAATTTACTTCCATTTGTAACCTTTCATTATCACAATTAATTTCCATTAACATAAGAAAAACAACAGTAACTTAGCAACCTGATGCTATTTTGTTAAAAACGAGGAGTACAATTGAATTAAGAATTATATGAAGTTTGTTAAATTTGTGCTCCACATTTAAGTACAGTTTTATATTAATAAACGAGCATCTTACCACATTAAAAGTATTGCATTTTATTGCCCATGTGTCCATGTTTATGTGGGAGTGTTTGTAAAGTTTCTACGAAGTAAAAATATAAATTTCCAATTCGCCTCCGGAAGTGGACATCGGCAGCTATTCAGCTAAAATTTTCCAACATCGACTACAGCCCAAGGGAGCATCGAATTCAGAGGACAGCAGTCCAGGGCATTATCTGCGTCTACAAGAACGTCCCAACCACCATTTTCAGCCAGACGAGCATCTCCGGCCGAGGAAAATCAACGGCGTCATCTGAGAGCAACTTCGTTCCAGCTCGACAAGATTTTTATAAGGCAGACGTGCCTGCGATTTGAGGATTAAAGTTTGGGAAACGCACCAAACGACAAGATCAAACCTTGAGGAAGAAGATTAACGCGTTTCCAAGGGTCCAGCTACGCCGTAATACTTTAAAAATTGCGTAGCGTCTCATCAAATTGTGCAAATCGGCGGAGCTTCCAAGCGACCAGAAACAATTGAGCGGACACGAAATAAGCAAGGCGAGGTTTTTCTACGTCATTACTGAAACAAAACAGTGTTAATTGTCACTAGCGCGAAGATTTAAATTGATTACCTGACAGATCCTCATAAATTTTCACTCTTAAACGTTCAATGAATCGCTGTTAGCACCGGCGACATTTTTGTGTCAACTATGAAATTGTGAATTATATGATTTACCAAGAACCGCGCATTAGAACTACTGATTTTATGAATATAGAGTAAAGTCCGTTTATAAATTCACCCTGAGATAAGAAGTTTCGTGCTTGCGTAAAGTTAGCCTAAATTGATTTTGCAATTGAATAAATAGAAAGAGGGGCTTTTCAACTATCTTATATGTGTAATTAATTATTACATTTTAATTTTAACCAGCCGTAATTGACTGACAGGCAAACCAAAAGCACAGTACAAAATTATTAAATCTGAGAATTGTGTGATACAAATTTGCCCTAAATTAACTTATTAAAATTTATTTAATATTACAAACATAGCATTGTAATATAATGTGTATGCAAAATATTGTCCTCCTCCAACTAATAGTTTTTGAGTTACACCGCCAACGAACAGACAGACAGACAGTTGGAATTGAGAAAACTTGTTTTTCGTCATCTAGGGACTGTTTTCATTTAAAACTTCGAAAGCCCAGTTCAATTCACAAAAGCGTTTTTCACCGCTTGCCACTACTGCCTTTCACACCCGGCTCAGGCTTTTAGCAATCGAAAAGGCACAAACAGGCAACCTTCAAACTCTATTAGCACAGTACTAATAGATAACCATAAACAACCTTTTTGTGTTTTCCACAGCTTTAATTCATCACAGAATTCGATTCTGATACAGCTCACTTACAAATTCAATTTTACAATTACAACTTTAATTTTGTTCTGACACTTCTCTAAAACTCACACTAGATTATTCAAAAATTATTAATTTAAAATAAAATTATGACCGCAATGATTGTTCTCTTAGGCCACATTGACATTCTCCCTCCCTGGGACATCCGTCACACTATTAACATCGAGGTCAAGTGGGGTAACTTTCACTGTTGGTCGGCGGTACAAGGTGTATGTGACTCTCTAATTTTCTCGGGTCTACTACTGCTACTTTAATGTCGACGATACGAACCTGTCCGTTCTTGGACGGGTAGGTAGCAACAATAACACCTTTCTTCCAAACACTTCGTTTGATTTGATCATCAATGACCAGGACGATATATCCTTCTTTAAGTCGTGTAGTTGGTGTGTGCCACTTTTATCGTTTGATGGGTGACGGCAAATACTCCACAGTTCACTTCCAAAATCTTCCAAAATCCATCAGCCAGATACTGAATGTAGCGCCATCCTTTTCGGTAAGTGTCATGTACATCGTATTTTCCCGGTAAGGCAGGGCCGTCTAAACACATCATTTTCAGGAAATAGTTGGGAGTAAGGCACTCTGGATCATCAGGATGAGGTGACACGTAGGTCAGAAGTCGGCTATTCATGATTTCTGCTACTTCACAAAAAAGCGTCCTCATATAGCTTTCCCGTGGGGTCTTAGTCTTCAAGAAACCCTCCAGAATCCTTTTTGTACTTCCAACCAAGCTCTCCTAGCTCCCTCCCATCTGAGGAGCTACCGGAGGATTAAAGTGCCAATCGATTCCCTTACAACTCATGGATGTAGCCACCTTCTCCGCGTCCAATTCTCGAAGAGATTTTTGAAGCTCCTTGTTCGCACGGACGTAGTTGCTTCCATTGTCACTCCAGATTTCGGATGGTTTCGCAAGAAACGCCACTAATCATTTCATCAGCATCCATACTGTCCATAAGTTCCAAATGTACGGCTCTTACTGTGAGGCACGTGAAGATTATGCCCCAGCGTTTCTGCTTCTTCCGATTAACCAAAACTTCGAAAGAACCAAAACAGTCAGTTTCAGTGTGGTAGAAAACTTGGTGCTTTCCTCCGAGCCGTGCAGTAGGCAGTTGACCCATTTGCGGTTGGACAGGTTGAACCTTCCGCTTCTGACAGCCAAAGCATTTGGCCCAACAATGACGAACAGCAGCTCTGCAATCAAGGATCCAAACACGCTGACGAAACTCGTTTATCAACCTCTCTTGTCCGTGATGTCCGCTCGCTTTGCGAAACCATTCAATCATCAATTTGGTGTAACGATGCGTGGGATCTAAGATTGGGGGTCGCCGCACAGTCAAACTCACATGATCGGCATTATCGATTCTTCCAGCGAGTACAATAATGCCATCTTCATTCAATTGTGGTGAAAGTAAAGTCAGTTTACTTCTTTTTGGCAGTAGCTTTTTTTCCCCAGATAGAAGATTTTTATGACATGTTTTTCGAACTTTTTCTACTGTCTAGGGTGTAAATCACACAACGTTTCGGGAGTTTTGTTCTACTCCCGTCTTCAGGTGTTCCTGTTTAGTCCTGAGAAGGAAGATTCTTGTTAGTACGAAGTACTTCTAATTCCTCCGGAAAGCACTCGAACTGAGCTTGTCGAATCAATGTTTTATCTACCTTTTCTATGTCAGCCACCGTGATCCAAGTAGAGCCTTCTGGCGAAACTTTTAAACGGATGAACTTGATCATGGTTGCTACTGCTCGAATCAATCGTATCCAGGATGAAGAACGTTCAAATGATACTAGGTTGAAAGTTATTTCTTTCTTCGTAGCGACAGCTATAGCATGACGTGCTTCAAGGTGTTCCTGGTTTACTTTGCCTTCTGTCTTCTTTCTATCTTCAATTGGCCACGAGTCTACGGGTTCGAGTAAGAATTCTGGTCCACTCAACTATCGTGTCGAGGAAGTGAAGGAAATTTATTTATTTAGCGTATGGCTACACACACAGATACAAATTTCAGTAATAATAAAATATATAAAATTTTACGTATAACTAGATAATATAATAGTTATGCAGTTTTACAGAAAACATAGGATACTAAAGGTAATTATCGCTTAAAGTTGAACGTCCAAGTTGTTTATCCAGTTAATAGCGTCTGGTGTAGCATTGAGAATATCCTCTCTAGTGCCAGTGAAGGCTCTTCGTCTGCATTCGAATGCGATGTGCTGCACCGTTTGTCTCTCTACACCGCAGTAGCACTCTGGTGTTGGAATTAAGCCCCACTTGTGATAGAAGTCTGCACACCTTCCATGGTTTGTTCGGATTCTGTTAAGCGCAGCCCAAGTTTGGCGTGGCAGGTTGAATCCGTGGGGTGGCTGTCTTGTATCCAGGAGGGGTTGCCATTCGTGTGGAGCAAGCGAGTTCCACTCGTTTTCCCATGATATCTTCCAGTTATAGGCAGTTTCTAGGAGAATATTCGCGGTTTTTACAACTGGTAGTCTAGATTTGAGACAGTGGAACTGAGTGCTGTTGATATCATCGTGTATTGGGAGGTCAGGATTACCGTTAATTGTTGTGTATTCGTGTAGGAGCAATTTGTTTCGACGGATTCTAGGCGGTGCTATGTGGCTTAAGGTTGGTAGCCATTAAGTGGGAGTGCACCTTAGCGTTCCTGATATCGTACGCATTGTTTGATTTAGGACTGTATCAACTCTTCTGGTGTGTGGGCTGTGTAACCAAACTGCGGAGCAGTATTCAGCAACGGAATATACCAATCCAAGCGCCGTGATCCGTAGGGTTGTTGCGGAAGCTCCCCAAGATGTACCAGCAAGTTTATGTAGAATATTGTTCCGTGTTTTTAGTTTGGCAGCAGTATTACTTAAATGCTTGTTATATGACAAGGTCCTGTCCAGAGTAACTCCCAGGTACTTTGGGTTTGGATTGAATGGGAGTGAAGGAAATTATCTTGGCTCTTGTAGCATCGTCCGCAGGATTCAAAAATGACGGAACCCATCTCCACTCAGCATTCGGTAGATGCTTTGTTGACTCGGAAATGTCTACTAAAACGTATAGTTTTGGACCTCAGCCAACATAATAGAGTGACGCTATCAGTCCAGAATATGCACCGCTTGATGTTCATCGCATCTTGCAGAGCTTCGTAGACACTCACGGCAAGCCTGGCTCCTGTCATTCCCCCTTGGAGATCCATTCTTGCCACGGTGAGACCTTTTAGGGGGGCACGCGACATTTACCATCAATGAATGCCAGATGAGTGCTCCCTCCCGTATCGAAACGTAAATAGACCACGGCTGCAAATTCGGTTTCACTTCCGACATGCATCTCAACGTCAGCATGTTCCAAATCGCTGAAGTACCAACGGGGTACTCGTATGTCGGCAACGGATGGTAGCATCTTCAACCACTCCTTCCATTTCTCAGCAATTGATCCTAGAATTTCTTCATCCCATTCCACACCTGAGCACCATTTCTCTTGAAGGATCATCAGTGCTGTTATCTTGAAAGGTTGCAAGAAACCAAGAGGGACAAAAATCGACATAATCAAACTTGCCATTTCCCTCTTGGTACGTGGCCTCGATCCAGTTACAACATCTTTCGGAACTCGATTGAAGTTCAGTGCAAATTTGAACTCATTATTTGCACCGTCCCAGAGATGCCCAAGAGTTCTTTTCATTGGCCACTTCTCTTTATTATGGAAGCTAATATCTCCATGAGCTCTTAAACTAGGCGGTAAAGAAGCCAACACCTTTGGGAAGCTGCTATTCCACTTTACGACAGGAAATCCTGTTACCTGTTGTCGTAACATTACAGTGTCGTTTTCTGTCTGTGAACCTCCAAGGAAATCGTCCATGTACGTAGACTTCTTGATGGCAGCAACAGCTTCTGGGAAAATAGCAGCGTACTCGTCGCGTAGATCGCGGAGCAAGGTGAAGATTTCGAACCAAAGAAAAGTACTGTCATTTCATACTCGCTTGGAGCGATGTCTCCTCTGGTGCCACGCTACAGAATCGTCTGTGCTGGTCTGTTTTCTTCGCGAAGTACAACCTGGTGGAACATCTCTTTGATGGCTCCGACAACTGCAATGCTATGTTGACGCCACCTGATCAAGACATGTTCCAACCGCTTCAGAAGTCCAGGTCCTTTTGTCAAGAAATCTTTTAAACATTTTCCGTGTGACTTCGCCGCCCCATCAAAAATTAGTCGAAGTGCTTTGTTAGGGTGGCAGACGAAGAACCAGGGAAGAAACCACAGCTTCGTGCTATCATTGCCCATGTAACGTGGCTTCAGGTACCCTTTGGCTATGTATTTATCAAACTTTTCGATACACAACTTAGAAAATTCACGATCGACATCCATCTTTCTTTCCATTGAGTACAAACTCTTTAAAGCCATTGTTCTGCTTTTCGAAAGTTGTGGGTTGTCAGAAAGCCAGCGGTCGCTTTTCTTCACTGTCGTATTTTCTAATATTTGCAACGCTCGCTTTTCCTCCTTAGAAAATTTACTATTAGATGGAGCCATTACCCCAAGCGATTCGTGGAGAAAAATGAGATCATCAGTTGGTCAAGTTCCTCTCCTTCTCGGCATTGGCTCATTAGTTGAAAGCTTCTTTCGAGACAGGCTTCATCCATAATAACATACCACCCGAGCAAGCTTCGAGTGGCTGCTGGTGTCTGTCCAGGTGCTGCTTTCAGAATTTCTCTTGAAGCAAACAACGTGGCAGCATTTGTCTCAATTACCATCTTCGGATAGGCATTTATCATTGTGGCTGCCTTCATCTTTTTGAGGTATGGGTATTTCCGCTTCAGTTCCTCTGGATCGAACGTCCTAGGTGGAAGTCCTAGATTGTCCACTGTGTGGGCAATAATCTTTAAATTTTTCGCATTCTTATATGCGCCACTAATTTCCAGTTCTAACTTCCTGGAATTTCTTTCTATTCGTGTATCTCCCAATATTCAGCGCTCTTTTTTGAGATCCTTATGTTATCGATATGGTCTTAACCGACAATTATATTCATATGAGGCCCGACTTATACATTTTAAGATTGATACCTTATCAAGCAGACGACAAAGGTATGAATTGATTTATCTGCATAGAATTTTAAATAATAGTGCTCATACCTCACTTCTGTCAGATATTTCACTTAATACCTTATCTCGTACGCGGAATCGTATGGTATTTGACATCCCGACATGTACGAATAATGTTACGTATAACAACCCTTTATACAGAATGTGTAGATCCTTTAACCTGCTTTTTGCTAACTTCAGAGATGTGGACCTGTTTAATAGTAATTTAGATACATATAAACGCCAATTACATAACTCCCGTCTGTTAAACGAAAAACTAGGCTAGTAATGTACTCCCACTGTACAGTTGATGTATATTTTTATAATATGTAAATTGTTTCCTTTTTTCTTTTATTAACAAGCTGTGTACACTGCGGTTTGGATTGATGACTGATTCATTTGCTTTTTTTTTAAATTTATGTATGCCCTTGTCATCAGTCTGTTATGTGTACCTACTTTAAATAAATAAATAAATAAATAAATAAATCCCTTTTCTGCATCCCTCTCGAGGTCATAGCAGCCATTAACCTATGGAGATGGAGATAATTGAGACAATTAAGCATATGGTGGAGTGGGGACGCCATAGAGACTCCCGGCCGTAAATCGAATTTTTGACTTTATTTACATTTAATTAAGTACTTTGTCTAACATTTGAGTAAAATTTATGATTTATCTCCAACGCCTTCTAAACACACGTGGTAAAGTTTATATTTTTGATATAGGCACCTATTTTATAGAAAATGGTGTGTAAAGACATAAATTATTAATTTCCACTTAGATTTTTGCGTGGGTCAAACGGAGATAATTAGGCGTAACATTTATTTTGCGGTAAAGGACAATACATTCTGCAAATTTTGAAAAATTAAAAAAAATAATTTGCTGCAAAATTTTAGTTTTAAATGTTATATAATGATATTCATACTATTTCTTTGGGTATTTGGCCACACTACAAAATGAAAGTTATTAGAACATAAACGTTTCGAAAAACAAATCTACTTTCGCTTCCAAGAACTAGTAATTAAAAAAATTGACTAGGAGAACTTAGCTGAATTTATTGGAGATCTAGCATAAGGCGACTAAGTAAGATTATCTCATTGAATGTTTTTAAGATAAGTGGATTGGGACCCTTCGTTCCATATCTTGACTGGTTAGGTTACCAGATTTAAGCCCACTAAATTTTCTCTTATGGAGTTTTGTAAAAATAAAATTTACAGCAATGAATCCCCAGAATGGAAGAACTACAACATAGAATATTAGAGGCCTGCCAACATTTCAAGAATTTTTAGAAATCAGTTTTGAATTGGACGAGACTGCATACAGCAGAATGGGGGCCACCAAGAACATTTTTTGTGGATATGTATGGTAACTTCATTACTTTTTGTTTGTTCACCTATTTAGTTTATTTGCTGTTTTTTCTTCGTTACAATCTATTTGTGAAAGGCAATAGTGGCAAGCGGTCGAAAAAAGCTTTTGTGAATTGAACTGAGCTTTCGAAGTTTGAAACGAAAACATTTGGTCCTTTTCCACCGAATCGGTTCTTCGGTAAACAGTACTTATTTAATTTTGCGATATAAAGTTGATACTTTGTATTAAATTGGAAAAATGAATTCAACGAAAGAAAGGGAACAGCGTATAAAGACACAACCCATTCGTTTAACCTACAATGAGCGTGGGAACCCTCTCAACGTTATTCCGTCATCTTCAAAGAAAACACCTGGAACGGAGCCACAACCAAAGAAGCCTAACTTTATCGGTGAGGGCATCCAGAATTCGCGAGAAGGAAGTGGAACTCCAGGCAAAAAAGAAGATTCAAGAACTTCGGCGGTAAGT
This sequence comes from Agriotes lineatus, assembly GCA_940337035.1. Lineage (NCBI taxonomy): Eukaryota > Metazoa > Arthropoda > Insecta > Coleoptera > Elateridae > Agriotes > Agriotes lineatus. The sequence goes on along the minus strand of CALNHX010003969.1, from coordinate 62,047 downwards.
GTCTGAAAAGCGTTTGGAGATTAACCTTTTCCAAACAGACATCGAAGTTCACCACTTCAACTGTAAGATGCTTCAGAACAAAGAAGAAAAGAGTGAGCTTTCTGAAGCATAAAATGCCAAGAAAGAGCAGGAGGTGACTGCTTGCTTTCAAAAGGAAATTAATCTTAAGAAGTTAGAGGCCGACATCAAACTCATGGAAGCCAACCTGAAAGATGAAGAGGATATCATCCAGGCGGAGTCCCAACTCGAGAAAGAAAAGATTATATTCGAAGAAACGCTGACACTCAATGACAACATGTCTTGCAAGAAAACTGAAGAATGGATCGATCGTCAGTGTCAGTATCAGGATGGCAAGATGGTTCTATTGGTGGTGAGTTTCAGCACGACAACCATGGCCCCATAATCAGCAACAATGGGAATAATTCTGCTGGTGTAGGAGCTCAGCCGTTTCATAACTGGAGTCGACCGGAAGTTGTAACTGGAAGTGACACCATCCATATGGAACAACTAATTGCACAGTTGGCTGTTATGCAACAACAGACCAACATGATGCAACAACAACAATTAAACTTTATGCAGAACCAACAACGAAGTCCTGCTGAGCCAACTACAACAATTATTTCAGAGCAAAACATGGACAAAGAGCTTCCTGGATTCGATGGTCATCCAACGAAGTGGGCCCTGTTCAAGAGCGAGTTCGATCGGACGACTGCCAAGGGGCACTATGACAACTCGCAAAATGCGATTAGGCTTAGAACATGTTTGTACGGATCTGCGCGGGAAGCAGTTAAACATCTTCTTCCTAATCCAGCAAATGTTAAAACAATTCTGAGAACTTTGTAAATGCGGTTTGGACGTCCAGAGTACGGAATAAAGTCATTGATTACTGAAGCTAGGATGACAAAATCACCTGATGTAAACAAGCCGGAGTCTATTTATAAATTTTACGATGCGGTGTCAACATTGGTGACTAATATTACAACTCTTAAGCAGCTAGAGTACTTCAACCGCGTTGGACTACTTGATGACCTCGTTGAAAAGTTGCCACCTATAATGAGAAAAGAGTGGGCCCGATACGTTTGTCATAATAAAGACATCTCAAAGATTTGCTCCTGTTTTCACAGTGATTAGAAGAGGAAGCAGAAGCAGTTGCCCTAATCTCAACACCATATGTAAAGAACACCCCAGAAGACAGAGGGAAGTCAAGAAATAGGACATCTAGTGCCTTCCACACCGCTACCGAGAAGAACGATGACTGTCTGGTTTGTGGATTTGTCAATCATCGAACAACGCAGTGCAGCGTGTTGAAAAAGATGAGTGACGAAGAACACAGAAAGTTAGCGAAAGACAAGCGTATTTGCTTCAGTTGTTGGCAAACCGGCCATGCAAGTATGAAATGCCCTGACAGTCGGACCTGCAATACTGATGGTTGCTCTAAGAACCATCACCCATTGCTACATATGACTGGAAAATCAGGAACATCGAAGATAGCAGCGCCTCGTTCGGAAAAAGAAAGGATATTGAAGCTGTTGTCAACCCACCTGCTCCTTTAACCCAATCAACCAACGTGACTGCAGTAACCACACCTGGTAGAAATATGGCAGCAGCATCTGCTGGAGATCTACTGGCCATAATTCCTGTGGTGATTATTGGACCGACCTCGTCGAAGAAAATCTACGCACTCCTGAATCTGGCTTGTACATTCTGCGCCGTAGAAAACGATGTAATTCATGACATCGGAGCAGATGGATTAGTAGACTCAAAGTTTACCATATTGGGAGATACACGAATAGAAAGAAATTCCAGGAAGTTAGAACTGGAAATTAGTGGAGCATATAAGAATGCGAAAAATTTAAAGATTATTGCCCACACTTCCCTGCAAATCTCGAGAAATATCTCTGCACTTCTTCTTAGCAGCTCCCCTATTCTCAAGTTCTCATCGTACCTCCTGACTGTAGTCGTAATAGACTGTAGCTAACGAGAAAGGGTGAAAAGCGAATTTCCGGCTCCATAAAACCGGAACCTTTCGACTAAGGGAATAAACCCTTAATAAAAAATTCCGGTCCTCCAGGTTGGCGGTTAACTGCGGTCCAGCTCCTCGTTTGTTATAAAAACTGTAAAATGCTAAAAAAGCAAACACCAAGCTTCGGACACGGAACGGATCAAACAGTCGACGACGTATGCATGACAAATGGACATGGAAAATCGGCACATCGAATATACAAGGCATCTCAAATAAAGAACAAAAATCTGAGGAGAAATAGATAAGCTCAACATGGATATGGTGTGTCTAACAGAAACCAAATGAAAAGGACAGGGGAAAAAGGCGATGAATAACTATGAACTATACTGCTCGGGCGTTCCTAAATCAGAACACGCAAAAGCGGGAATGGCAATAATGATAAAGAAAGAACATAGAAAAAAAAAATAATAGATTGTGACGCAGAAAGATGCTTAGGACTAACGGTAAAGATTAAGAACCACGAAGTAGTAATATTAGTATTGTACGCTCCAACAGAAGATTCTACGGCGAGCTTGAAAGACCACTTTTGTCAAACGGTTACAGAACAGTTAGACAAGATAAAAAATAGGCAACATGTCAGGTCATTTTGGTATTTTAAATAGCCACCTAGGCTTTAGGGCAGCGTGCCCGTATGCTAAACCCTTTTAGTTCTTTATTTGGCTCCATCGCCTAATTCCAGAATCACGATTTCGCACATATTTGGCCCCAAACGCAGTATTTCTCGTCGGTTGGAGCCCCCCTCTGATGGCGCTTTGGCAGCCGAGCGTATCGCTCGCAAGAATTCCGAATCTTCTAGAAAGCACGCCGCTGTGGCGTGATACCATTGTTGCCGGCATTAATTTGTTTCATTTTATCGCCCCGCGATTGGCTGCCGAGGTTTAGTCACGTGGGGACGCGACCAAGGTGACCTGTGCCAACGCTTCCCTCTGGGCAGTTGACCGCAGCCCGTTGCAGAGAACGCTCGTGTGGTGGTTGTGAGTGTGAGTTTCGAATTGTCTTCGGCGTAGCGTGGGTGCTTTTTGAGCCCAGTTCCTGCTTCCGTAAGTAAGGGGTCGTGCCCCCTTCATCTCGACCTTCGAGGATCTGTCTCGCAGAACGAAAGTGGCCCATTTTTCGTCGTCCCGTTGTACGCGTCCTGACGCGTCTCACGTCGCCATTATGGCGGATGTGCACTCATCCCTATAGCCGTCGAACATCGAAGGTACCTGCCACCTGAGACTGCAGCCTGTCGCAACTCAACTGTACCAGGCTTCCCAACCGCCTACATATTAAGGTATGTGTCTTTGAACTGATTACCGCTGTGAACGCGAGCGAGCCGTCACATCTCTTGTGTCTACAGGCACTGTCGTCATATTTGTCCATGTTGAGGGTGCTAATTTGTTCTTTACTGTTTGCTGCATAAGGCGTCGCGCCAGCATATTTGTACATTCATTCAAAATTACAGACTGTCCATGTTGCGAGTGCTAATTTGTTCTTTACTGTTTGCTGCATAAGGCGTCGCGCCAGCATATTGGTACATTCATTCAAAATTACAGACTGTCCATGTTGCGAGTGCTAATTTGTTCTTTACTGTTTGCTGCATAAGGCGTCGCGCCAGCATATTTATACATTCATTCAAAATTACAGACTGTCCATGTTGCGAGTGCTAATTTGTTCTTTACTGTTTGCTGCATAAGGCGTCGCGCCAGCATATTTATACATTCATTCAAAATTACAGACTGTCCATGTTGCGAGTGCTAATTTGTTCATTACTGTTCAACATCTGTCGCTAGGTTTAGAGCGCGCGCCAGCTGGTGTTCTTAGTTATAATCTATTTATAGATATAGGGCGACGCACTCTGCTGCACCATTGTAACCCGTTAGTCAATACATGATTTGTTAGCTAAGGGAACTATTGTTTTGTTACGACTTGTGCATGTTCTGTTACAGATAAGCGCCCCCTTCAGTGTACTGATTATTGTGCGACGGAACGAGGGAGCTTTGAGCGTACAGGTGGGTAAGACAGCTGCGTAGTCGCGGTCGGATTGACACCTAATTACAATCCTTGCATAAGGCAATCCCGAAATTGTTATTTGACCTTGCAATTCTTGAGTAATCCTATCGGCGGAGTATTTTGCGTGCTTCGCTCCCGTCTAACCGTCCAGGCCCGGTTAGCCGGGTTAAGACAGGCTTGGTGGCGCCCTCATGATTTCGACATACCCTATATATATATTATGCCGCAACACGCTTGCCCAGAACGTATCGTGTGACTCACGCCCGACTCCCTAAGCGTTCCAGCCGTGGCCTATTAGCCTATTTCCAACCGATTTCAGGGCAAGTGTGCCAGTTTTCCAGGACTGATTCCGTGGTGCGATGCTCACCTTGGGTGGGTGTCGTAAAGTTCTTTTAATACCGTAACAGGCTAATTTTGGCGCCCAACATCTGGGGCCTTGTATGTTTGTTTTTCTTATTAAGCCACCCGTTGTCTGCCTAATTTTGGTGCTCCGACGCCTGGAGCCTATTGGTGCACGACAACGCCCGACCTCATTTTGGGTTTTTTTTTCTTGCGTTGTGTGTCTTAATTTTGGCGGCCCAATTGTTGCTTGTTGCTGTTATTGGACTGGAGTAGTCTCGTTAAGCCCATCCGTTGTGCGTCTTAATTCTGACGCTTTAACGTCTGAGACCTTGTTTGTTTTTTTTTCTCGTTAGGCCACCCGTCGTCTGCCTAATTTTGGGTTATTCTGACGTGTCGTCCCTTGTTGCGTGACAACGCGCGACCCCATTTCGGATTTTTTTTTCTTTCGCTCGATTTCGGGCGCAGTACTGTCTGTAACTATTGTTGGTCGGTAGTAGGCTCGTTAAGCTATTCGTTGACCGCCTGGTTTTGGGATTTGCTCTTTTTCGCTTATGTTCGGTCTTTTCGCAAAGAATATGGACAGATAGTCCCGTTAAGCCATCGGTCGTGTGAAAGGTAACAAACCACTTTTTCCCGATTTCTCCCGTCTTGCCGTCTACGATTTGGTTCGGATATCTGACGTAATTGACTTACCAAACACGCGCTAACGTTTTCCTTTTTATACGACGTATAATATAAGTCGTTCCTTTCGCGTTTGTAAACATGGTGCTAAAGCTACATATTGAACGCCTGCTTCGCGCGGAGGCTGAATACGAGTTGAGAATCAGAGGCCGTGATACTTCCGGCACGGTTACCTTGTTGCGCTCCCGGTTACGCGACGTATTGACAGAGGAGGGACGCGCAGATATGGATACGCGACCGACGTACCCGTATACGTTCGAGGAGGATCTCACGGCCGTGACAACATTGATTAGCGAATTAGAGGAAAAGATTCAGGTATATTTAGCTAACCCGACTAAAGAAGTAGCGGCTACGATCGAAACGAAGTTTTATCACGGAATGAACCGTCTGACGAATAGTTCAGCTATAACGGAGGAAGAGCGAGCGCTCAAACAAAAAGCGTTCGCGGAATTATCACTCATACGTTCAACCTACGAACTTAACCAAGTAAAGCTAGGGTCGTCTACGACTACGGCTGAGGAGGAAAGCGCCGTAACGCTGCCATCGACGTCCGGTGTCGCACCTACCATTACCGTCGCGACGACGACTACGACTACGACGCGACGGCGGCAACTATGTCGACTCCGAGTTTTGTTTCGCCGATGTCGCGTACGATCTCATTTAAGGCAACCCCTGTTTCGAAATGGAACATACAATTCTCAGGTGACCCGAAAGGTCTGTCGGTCAACGCTTTCATCGAGCGTGTTAACGAACTCAGAGTGGCCAGAAACCTTACCGAAGAAGAGTTGTTTATGCAGGCCATCGATTTGTTTTCGGGCAACGCATTGCTATGGTATCGCGCGAATAGAGCGACCCCTAACACGTGGCAACAGTTAGTCGATTTATTGCGTCTAGAGTTTCAGCCTGCTAATTATGATGAACGGTTGTTGGACGAAATTAGACGTCGCACGCAAGGCCCTACGGAAAGTATGGGCATTTATATCGCTATCATGCGCACAATGTTTTCACGCCTGACCGAAGCGGTTCCCGAGGAGAAACAGTTGCGTATTTTGTTGCATAATATTTCACCATTATACCAGACTCAGTTGGGATTGAAGGAAATCCGGTCGATCGACGAGCTAGCGCTATACGGACGGAAGATTGAAGAACGGCGCTATGCCATTGAAACTTACGTGCCACCTTCTAGAAAGAAGTCTGACTTAGAAACAGACTTGGCATACGTCGAAGTCGCGCCTATCGCGGAAACGTGCCCAGTTGATGTTGTCGAAACGCGTGACGTTAATACTCCCGAGAGGAGGAACCGAGAATCGGCACCCAAGTCAAGCATGCGGTGTTGGAACTGTAACGAACCAGGCCATAGAGCCAGTAGGTGTCCGCGACCCCGCGGCAAGAAATTCTGTTATCGTTGCGGCAAACCTGAAGTAACCGTAAACACTTGTCCTCGTTGTCGAGCAAGAGATAGGGGACAGGGAAACGACCCCGCGAGACGCTGAACGGTCGAGCAGTGTCCTCGCGCGTGTTTAGCAATACGACTAAATTTATGAAGGGACTTATCGAGGAGCGCGAGACCAAATTTAAGAAAAATAAAGTCATTCTCGATTACGTATTAGAAAGGTCATCTGATGACCGTCGACCGCATGTGACTGTTGAAATCATGGGTTTCGAGTTGTTAGCTTTGTTGGACTCAGGAGCGAATCGAACGATCTTAGGAGCTAAGGGTTGGGACGTGTTGCGTACTGTAGGCCTGCATATAAATAAGAAGCTGAGACCCGTTTGCTCAGTGGCGAATGGACAGACCGTAACCAGTCTAGATACCCTGCACTTACCTATTCGTTTAAATAACAGAGTGGTAGCTATCGATGTTTTAATAGTTCCGGAGGTTTCGCACACCCTAATCCTAGGGATAGACTTTTGGAAGTCAGTGGGAATAGTCCCAGACGTGTTTCGAGGGGAGTGGGAATTCTCAAAACCCGGCTTAGCGGCCATTGATACTCCTACCGGCAATTTGCAGTCTATGTTCGACCTGAACTCGGATCAACGAGCCCAGTTAGACACTCTCGTAAACCGACATTTTACTATCGCTAAACCCGAACTCGGCTGCGCCAAGTACGTTCAACATAAAATCACTACTAAGGCGGCACCGGTTAAACAAAGGTACTATCCGGTCTCTTCCGCAATGCAGGCGCATATCGATGCTGAGTTGGACAGTATGCTTAAATCAGGCGTTGTGGAACGTTCTCGTTCAGCCTGGTCGAGCCCGATTTTACTAGTTAAAAAGAAAGATGGAACCTATCGTTTCTGCGTTGACTTTCGTAAATTAAATAGCGTCACCGAGAAGGACGCCTACCCGATACCTTACGTGTCTTCGATTTTGGATCGCTTACGCAATGCCCGGTTCATGACGTCGCTTGATATCAAATCCGCGTACTGGCAAATTGAAATGGAAGAGAAATCTAAAAAACTAACGGCCTTTACAGTACCCGGGCGCGGTTTGTTTCAATTTACTCGCATGCCCTTTGGGCTTCATAACGCGCCAGCGACTTGGCAACGTTTCGTCGACCATGTGTTGGGTCCTGAATTGGAACCTTACGTCTTTGTCTATTTAGATGACGTGATTATTTGTACCCCGACTTTCGAAAAACACGTCGAGATTCTAGACGAAGTATTGCAGCGACTAAACGACGCTGGTTTAACACTGGGTCGTGATAAATGTCATTTTTGCCAACCGGAATTACGATACCTGGGCTATGTCGTTAACGCCCAAGGACTTTTAGTCGACCCCGATAAAGTTTCGGCGATTCTTAACTTGCGGCGACCTAGAAACGTTTCGGAGATACGGCGAGTAGTCGGCATGGCATCGTGGTATCGGCGTTTCATACCAAATTTCTCAGCCATTATTGCTCCGCTGACGTCGTTATTGAAAAAGTTTCAGAAGTTTGAGTGGACCGAGTCAGGCGAAGTCGCATTTACAACCATCAAAAATTGCCTAGTTTCGGCACCCATTTTGTCGTGTCCCGATTTTTCTCTCCCGTTTATCGTACAGACGGACGCTTCCAATGTTGGTATCGGCGCTGTGCTGACTCAGACCGTTGATGGCCAAGAACAGGTCATCTGTTACATTAGTCGGACTCTTACGAAGCCTGAGCGTAATTTTTCGGTTACGGAACGCGAATGTTTGGCCGTCCTGTGGGCCATAGAGAAGTTACGTCCGTATTTAGAAGGCACTCACTTCACAGTCATTACTGACCATCATTCACTTATCTGGCTAAATAATCTTAATTAACCCACCGGGAGACTCGCCCGTTGGGCTGTTCGTATCCAACAATACGACTTTACGATCAAACACCGGAAGGGAAAAGACCACGTTGTCCCGGATGCGCTATCCCGTGCTATACCCGAAATAGATGTAGTCTCAGTCGTCGATTCTGGAGAACCCGAGGCCGGCGTTCAGGCGCCGAACGACAGTCGAACTGACCGTTGGTATAGGCGCATGTGTACGCGCGTAGTAGAAAAACCATTCAAGTATTCGGCGTGGAAACTATCGCGAGGGAAATTGTTTAAACATGTTAACGTAAAATACCCCGAATTGGACAAAGGCACGAGTTGGAAAGAGGTGGTTCCGAAGCCTCAACGTGCCGAGATTCTTCGCAAAAACCATGATGAACCTACCGCAGGCCATTTAGGCATTTATAAGACCTTCGGCCGTATCGCTCAGCAGTATTACTGGCCTAAACTTAAGGCGGATGTGACCCGTTACGTTAACCGTTGCGCGACGTGCCTAGCGCAGAAACCCGAACAAAAACGGCCGGCCGGCTTGATGTGTCGTCACCCCGTGGTGGATAAGCCGTGGCAAATGATATCTATCGACATTGTAGGGCCGTTGCTCCGCTCAAAGAAAGGCTACGTATATATTCTGTCCGTGGCTGACTACTTTACCAAATTTACCCTTTTCTTCCCGTTGCGTACCGCCACCGCGACCGCGGTGACTCAGAAAATTGAGAACGATGTTTTCTTGCTCTTTGGAGCACCTCAGTACGTCTTGGTTGACAACGGCGTACAGTTTCGCAGTAGAGAATTCCGACAACTTACCGATACGTATAAATCACGAATTATCTTTAACGCGCATTACCATGCGCAGGCCAACCCCGTAGAACGCGTTAATCGAGTATTAAAAACTATGCTAGCGTCGTACGTGAAAGACAACCACCGGGAGTGGGATAAATATTTGTCGAAAGTTGCTTGCGCAGTGCGTACCGCAGTACACGAAGTCACCGGCATGACCCCATATTTCGCCAATTTTGGCAGAGAGATACAGTTAGAGGGGACGCGCGCCAATAACCCCGAGGAGGTAGATGTTTCGGAACAAATACGAGTAGAGAGTCGCGAAGACTTGTTACGACGGACTCCCGCGTTAAGGTCGGTATATGAAGACATAGTCAAACGACTAGACGTGGCGTACAAAGCCTCCAAGGCGACATACGATTTGCGAAGGCGCCCGGCTCAGTTTGCCGTTGGCGATACCGTATGGCGACGAAATTACGTACTTTCCGATGTGGCGAAATATTTTAACGCCAAGTTGGCTCCGAAATTTATAGGGCCGTTTTATATCAATCGGCAAGTTTCGCTTGCCACTTACGAGCTGTCCGACGAGACCGGTGCCCCGAAAGGCACTTGGCACGCGAAAGACCTAAAACCCAATCCCACGGACGTTTAGGCTACTAGCGCCCGTTTTCCTTAACTCCCCTTCCTTTTTTTTTGTAGGCCTTGACGGCCATACCGCCGGCTTACAGCCGTATCTTCAGTAGTACCTGCCTTTCCCCGAGCTTCCTTGTTGTGGGAACCCCACCATGCGCCGATCCCGTGACGCGCAACGTGCCCTCTTCAGGTGGCTTGTGGGACAGGTTGCGAGGGACTTATCCCTTTTCCCCCGTCTCCATGTTCTTTTGGAACGGTTGCTCGGAAGTGTGCATGGGAGTAAGACGTTCTAGTGACCCGATCTTGACGAGCGCTAACCGCGCGTTTTTTTTCCAGATATTTTTACGGCTTCAATTTGGAACCCCAAACCCTCCTTCTCTATGCTCTATCTTTACCTTTCTTTTCCCCTTGTCATTACTATCTACCGTGTCCCGGCGACAACTACCCAACCCCGTTGTTCTCTTTCTCTTTCCACCTTCCAAAACCGCACTGTTAAGCGACCGTCATGGACCCGGTGTTAAGGTCCAGTCGGCGTTTCGTGGCCGTCGCCGCAGTGCGTGCCACACCCGTTTCGGGTCTGGTCGGTTACCTTTTTTTTTGGTCGTTTTGGTGGTCGATTATCGACGTAGTTTTGCTAACCGTTGTTGTGGCACTCCTATTTTGTGAGGGGCAGTCGAGCCGGATCGGCGAGACTGTCCTCAGTCTGCCTAGTCTTTGCCCGTTTGGTTCCCCGAGGGAGCCAGACACAAATCGTTTTGTGGACCCCTGGCGGAGCGCCACTCCTTTGGGACAGCTAGTTTTCTTGTCGCCCGTCTTCCGTGGTCCGGGGAGTGAGTGCTAGCCATCAGCGAACCGCCAGGTCCTACCCAATTTTCGTATTTCCACTGGCGTATCCAGTCTTTCTTCTTCCTCTTCTCTCTTCCCTTCTGTCGTACCCTATCTGGTGGCCGGTGTGCGTAATTCCTTTGGGGGTACAGCTATCGTATCAGCGTTTCCGGTCGTTTGAGTGCTCGTGGCGCCGCAGCCAAAATGCCCCGTTGATTTTAAGAGACTTCGGGGAACTCTCTTTCAAGTAAGGGGAGTGTCAGGTCATTTTGGTATTTTAAATAGCCACCTAGGCTTTAGGGCAGCGTGCCCGTATGCTAAACCCTTTTAGTTCTTTATTTGGCTCCATCGCCTAATTCCAGAATCACGATTTCGCACATATTTGGCCCCAAACGCAGTATTTCTCGTCGGTTGGAGCCCCCCTCTGATGGCGCTTTGGCAGCCGAGCGTATCGCTCGCAAAAATTCCGAATCTTCTAGAAAGCACGCCGTTGTGGCGTGATACCATTGTTGCCGGCATTAATTTGTTTCATTTTATCGCCCCGCGATTGGCTGCCGAGGTTTAGTCACGTGGGGACGCGACCAAGGTGACCGATGCCAGCGCTTCCCTCTGGGCAGTTGACCGCAGCCCGTTGCAGAGAACGCTCGTGTGGTGGTTGTGAGTGTGAGTTTCGAATTGTCTTCGGCGTAGCGTGGGTGCTTTTTGAGCCCAGTTCCTGCTTCCGTAAGTAAGGGGTCGTGCCCCCTTCATCTCGACCTTCGAGGATCTGTCCCGCAGAACGAAAGTGGCCCATTTTTCGTCGTCCCGTTGTACGCGTCCTGACGCGTCTCACGTCGCCATTATGGCGGATGTGCACTCATCCCTATAGCCGTCGAACATCGAAGGTACCTGCCACCTGAGACTGCAGCTTGTCGCAACTCAACTGTACCAGGCTCCCCAACCGCCTACATATTAAGGTATGTGTCTTTGAACTGATTACCGCTGTGAACGCGAGCAAGCCGTCACATCTCTTGTGCCTACAGGCACTGTCGTCATATTTGTCCATGTTGCGAGTGCTAATTTGTTCTTTACTGTTTGCTGCATAAGGCGTCGCGCCAGCATATTGGTACATTCATTCAAAATTACAGACTGTCCATGTTGCGAGTGCTAATTTGTTCTTTACTGTTTGCTGCATAAGGCGTCGCGCCAGCATATTTATACATTCATTCAAAATTACAGACTGTCCATGTTGCGAGTGCTAATTTGTTCTTTACTGTTTGCTGCATAAGGCGTCGCGCCAGCATATTTATACATTCATTCAAAATTACAGACTGTCCATGTTGCGAGTGCTAATTTGTGCATTACTGTTCAACATCTGTCGCTAGGTTTAGAGCGCGCGCCAGCTGGTGTTCTTAGTTATAATCTATTTATAGATATAGGGCGACGCACTCTGCTGCACCATTGTATCCCGTTAGTCAATACATTATTTGTTAGCTAAGGGAACTATTGTTTTGTTTCGACTTGTGCATGTTCTGTTACAGATAAGCGCCTCCTTCAGTGTACTGATTATTGTGCGACGGAACGAGGGAGCTTTGAGCGTACAGGTGGGTAAGACAGCTGCGTAGTCGCGGTCGGATTGACACCTAATTACAATCCTTGCATAAGGCAATCCCGAAATGGTTATTTGACCTTGCAATTGTTGAGTAATCCTATCGGCGGAGTATTTTGCGTGCTTCGCTCCCGTCTAACCGTCCAGGCCCGGTTAGCCGGGTTAAGACAGGCTTGGTGGCGCCCTCATAATTTCGACATACCCTATATATATATTATGCCGCAACACGCTTGCCCAGAACGTATCGTGTGACTCACGCCCGACTCCCTGAGCGTTCCAGCCGTGGCCTATTAGCCTATTTCGAACCGATTTCAGGGCAAGTGTGCCAGTTTTTCAGGACTGATTCCGTGGTGCGATGCTCACCTTGGGTGGGTGTCGTAAAGTTCTTTTAATACCGTAACAAACAACTGATTGTAGCGGGTGACTTGAACTCTAAAGTAGGAGTTAGAAAAAGGACAGTGTGGTGGGTCAACTTGGAGAAGCATAAGAAAACGATAACGGAAGCAGATTGATAAATACCTACATACAATACAAATTAAAGATATGGAACACATCAGTATACGTGGGAGAAACCGTAACTTAATCAAAAATCTATTTTAGATTATATCATTACGAAGCAACAACAGAATATTGAAATAAACGATGTACACGTTAAAAGAGGAGCGATTTGTGGGTCCGACCATTATTTGGTAGCAGCAAAAATCGTAATACCTCCTTTCTGCAAGAAACAAAGAAATCTCAAGAAATTGAAAAAATACGAACCAACAGCTAAATATGAGTTACATCTACTGAAAGAGGACAGTATTCAACAACTATTCAGAAAACGACTAAAACTTACACTACAAATGAGTAGCGAAGATAACGATATAGAAATTGGACACATGAAACTAGCACAAGCGATTCGTCAAGCAGCAAAAGAAGCATTAGGTGAAATGGAGAAGAGAAAAGAGAAAGGGAAACCATATTGGTGGAATGACGAAATCCAAGAACTTATCGAAGAAAGTGGCTCTCCTTAGGGACAATAGAATCGCTACAAGAATATAAGCATGTAAATAGAACAGTAAAAAGAAAAATAACCAACCAGAAAAACGAAACATAGAAACGTAAAGCAATCTACTGCGACTAAAGCGACACTAATAATAATAGCAGTTCAACATCTCTCAATACCGACAATTGGGTCCAACACTAAAAGGAATTATTAGTAGAGAAGACACGACAGTACCAAACTGAAAATAATATGATGAGTAATGCGGATACAGAAATTACAATTAGACAATAAAACATAGAAAAGGCTCTACAGGCGATGAAAAATGGGAGAGCACCCGGCCCAGGTGAAATACCAGCTGAACTCCTAAATTATGGGGGAGAAGACTTAAAAGTTAAACTAACATCGCCTTTTAATAGCTGTCTCCGGCAGAACCAAATACCAGCTGAGTGGAAAATCTCCCATATTATATCTATTTTCAAGAAAGGATCTAGAAAAGATCCAAATAATTATAGAGGCCTCAGCATCAACAGCACTCTCAGAAAATTGTTTGGGATAGTATTAACAACACAACTACAAGACCATCTAAACCAGGGGTCGGCAACCTGCGGCCCGCGGGCCGCATGCGGCCCTTTGCAACTTTTTGCGCGGCCCGCCAAAGCACCAATATAACTTTAGGAAAAATCAACAAACTTAGAGCGTAAGCGTGCCGAAATGTGGCCGGTGACAAAAATGCGCGACAAACAGAAGCATAGTGGGAAACCTATTTTACTGCGCAAATGTAATCCCCACTCCCCAGCGAATATGACGTCTCGCTTAGCAAGTGTAGCATTCTTTCTAGTGATGGGCATAATCGGATGATTTCAATAATCGGAATGTTCCATTTCGGAATGTTTATAAAATCGGAATATCATCCGATTATTTTACATTCCGTAAATGCAAGCAAGGGAAAACGAGCGAAATAACAACAAGCGGAAGGAAGATGAAGTGCGTGCAAATTTACGATGAGAGCACTCGCCGTCGCGCCGTAAGCCCTTATCTGCGTTGGCATCTATTGTTTGGGTTTGTAGGACGGTCAGTAATAGGTATTTACGTTATTAGACCGGTAGCAACATTTTTATGGCCGCGCCAATACTTTACAGGTCGAACCGTAGGGCGAGACCTGTATGTTTGGCAAGGCCATAAGAATTCTACCGGTCGTGTATCGTATAAGATTTTTTAGGATACTGCATTGGTAACTAGCGTTTACATTGTTACAAACGAGTCCGGTAGATAAAATTTACCGGCCTAGACCAGTAGCAGTTCTATTACTACTGGTCTAGGCCGGTAAATTTTGTGCACCGAACAGTAAAATAATCGAATTCCGAAAAGTTCCGAAATAATAGGAACCTTGCGATTTTTTGAACAATCGGAAACTTTCCGATTATTCATTCCGGATAGGCCCATCACTAATTCTTTCATTTCGCCAGTTTGCTACTGTATGTTCATATGTGCGTTCATGTTGACAGCCGTATGACGTTTCACTACAATATTTTATATTTTTTATATTTATATATTTTATATTTACATATTTATACATATTTAATTGGAATTGTATTTTCTTTTTTTCCCTTTTAAGAATTGTAAAATTTTTGTTCTCTAACATTATTGTTATTATAGCATGTCAATAAAAAATAAATTTTTTCTATATTTATTTTTAATAATATTTATACTCGTATATGATATAAAAGCACTATTTAAGTTACATTTGAATGTGCGGCCCGCATTAAAAAATTTATTTTGAAAATGGCCCGCCGTCCGAAAAAGGTTGCCGACCCCTGATCTAAACGATAAAATTAGTGAAGATCAGAGTGGTTTCGCTCAAAGGAAATCATGCACTGACAACATTAATAGCGGTGGGAGAAGAAACCCATCTGGCATTCATTGATTTACAGAAAGCCTATGAGTCGATTCCTCGTAATAAACTATGGGAAGCTTTATATATAATGAACGTCAATCAACAACCTATAAACATAATAAAAGAAATTATAGAGCTTATATTAAAAACGGAAAGAATCTCGCAGAACCCTTTACACCCACCAAAGGCTTAAGACAAGGGTGCAGTTTATCACCACTACTATTTAACACATATTTAGAAGTAGTTCTCGAAAACTGGAAAAATACAGTACGGGGAATGGGCTTACCGATAAATGACAATCATCTGTTTACACTAAATTTCGCCGAGGATAAGGTCATAATTGCACAAGATGCGTATGACATGGAATTTATGCTAAAAAGGCTTTATGAGAAGTACGAAGAATGGGGACTAACTGTTAATATAAAGAAAACTGAATATTTAGCCATAAACACAGATGCCCATTTTCAAGTGCTAATTAATTATAATGAAGTAATCAAGCAAGTCCAGGGATTTAGATGATTTTTGAGGCTTTCACGGCCATTGTCATTAAGTAACAAACGACTTCCGGGATTGGACCGTGTCATGATTGAGATCGAAGAACTCAACGTTTCGCCCACTTTCGTAAGATATTTCATCAGGAGGAAAAAAGCAAAAGAGCACGATAACTCAACGTGTTAACCACGCCAGAGGCGAAACTCTTTGCAAGGGAAGGGACAGAAGAGCACAGTAACTCAACGTATGAACCACGTCAGAGGCGAAACTCGACAGACATGACACGGTCCAATCCCGGAAGTCGTTTGTTACTTAAGTCCAGGGATTTTTATATTGAGGAACAACAGTTACGAAAGATGGCATAGGCAAGAAGCAAATAAAATCGAGAATATAAAATAGTAGCAAGATACTGGGAAATCTGAATTCAATATGGTGGGACAGGCATATATCAGCGAACGTCAAAAAGTTACATTGTTAAATCTATGGTAGAATCCGTATTATGCTATGGATGCGCGACGTGGACAATCAATAGCGAATACAAAAGGAAACTACAATCAGTTGAAATGGATTATCTTCGAAGAAGCCTTGGCGTGTCAAAACTATAATATGTGACGAATGAGGAGATCGACGAAGAATGGAAGCTCAGGATAGGGTAACAGATAGAATCGAAAGAAGAAGTCCGAAATGGTTTGGACACTTACTGAGAATGACAGATGAGAGATGGCCGAAACATATTTTCAGATGCTTTTCCCCAGGAAGGCGTAAAAGCGGCAGACCAAGAAGATCTTGGAATAATGGTATTAGAGAAGCCATGAATGTATACCAAGTACAAGATGCAGATGCCCAAAACCGAGATATATGGCGTTTGAGGACCGGTCAACCGCGAATGGCCGTATAAAGCCGAAATTATATTATATTCATAGGTATATCTCAGTCTTAGAATCCCGCCTGCACGAACTCTCTGCAATGTGGGTTTGTAAAAAAATGTTAATGTTATTAAATTTTCTCTTTAATATTCTAGAATTCAAATTGTAAGAGCTGAAGGGAAAGCAGACACCTTTGTTAGTCCATATGGGACATATTTAAATCTCGAGATATCGGAATCTGTCTTTGTCTGTGACGAGGTGGAAAATGCATTTTATGTTCGATGGTCGGCTCTACCATCAAAATTCTCCGCCTCTGGTAGCGCCCCAATAATTTATTTCTAAATATTCCACACCACACATTAATCGAAAACATTACTTGATTTTTTAGTTGCGGTACCCATTGCAACGTTATCTGAAGCTTTCCATGTACAGCTGCGGAAATATAAAGCGGGACACTAAAATTTGCCTAAGTTAAATTGTCTGAATGAATTCATTGTTGGTGCTATTCCAAGTTGCTTATATTGCATCAACAAGTTCTTTTTGGTTCATTGGTATGTGGTAGATAGGATTTCATGAACAATTAGGAAGTCAAAATTGCAATATTCAACTTGTGAAAAATTGTCTTATATGACTTGTCCCGGTTTATGTTTCCGCGACTGTACAAAGATATCAAAATTTGAGTTTAACCTGTTCTTCTTGACAACGTGTCAAAATCACAAGATATTCCAAGCCTCTTTTTTATTCATTTCCATAGTCCGATTTTCGTTTCCAGCGTTTCCATCAAAATCTTGAACAAATTTCACCTCGTTGTTAGGTATTAAAAACATACGTTCTGGTATTTACCATCTAATCAGTCAAGGAATTATAGAGCGTTTCGATGGAACATAGAAACGAGCAATAAATTCTAGCGGACTTAATGGGCGCATTGGAGATAAAGACTATGCCACAATTATCTCTCTCTTTTTATTCTGCTGCCACCTAGTTATGTGTGGAAAAACTAAAGTTTACCAAAATAAATATTTCTACTCCAGCTGAGGATATGTTATCTGCTCTTTGGTCATCTCAACAACAGGTGTGTCTAGATAAGAATGCAGATGCGACCAAAAACAAGTTGACAGGAGGCGTAAAACGCTCAATCCACAATCGAAAATAGAAATGTAATAGGTAACGCTAATGGTGAACCGTGACGACGTGATAACCGTGACTATTCAATTCACCTGTCATCTGTCAAAAAGTGACCAATGAAAATTCAGAATTCTGACGTTTCTTGACCCTTCAAAAAAATATCAGTGGATATATCTTCCTAGAAGGTATTCAAGTGACTATTTTTAACAAATGCGATTTTTATTAGAAAAAGTCAATATTAGTGTTCTGTTACTATAGAAATTGCGTAGTTTGTTGCTAGATTTACTGAAAACTAATTTGAAAAGGTAGTTTGGTTCATTAAATAGTCCCTCGAATACCATTCTTAGTCAAAGTTAAGTAGATTATTTTTGCGGTGGTATCACTACTCATGTCCATTGCGCTTGGGATTAGGACTCGTGCTGTCGCACTCGTCCTAATCGTACCAAGCACAATGGACATTCGTGACACCACCACAAAAATAGTCGACATAACTTTGACTACTCATGGTATTATAAGTGAATATCGGCTCCGTCTCACAAAGGCTATTAGAAGTGTTCTAAGTGCATAACTAAAGTGAAAAAGTGTGTAGTGGCAGTGTGAAGGGGGAGAAATTTAATGTAAACAATTAAAATTCAACCTGTAGATCGGCTGAGGACGAAATTATTTAAAAGTTACTGCAGTGAATAGCGTACGTGATAACTGGACGTTCGGCGGGCGGATCAGCTGTAGTGCGCGCGCGAGCTCTCGTACCCGGCACGGGCCGCTTAAAGACGCGGTAGAATTTAAAATCTTATTGTGTATATTGAGAGAGGCTCAGACAAATTAATAACGGTATAATTTCACGCTAAAGCCTAATACAAGTACAGAAAATTAAACAACGTGTAATATAAAATTAAATGGACCAAAACAAATTACGTAAAAGTAGTGTAGATAGTGGCAACGAAGTGTCAGACAAACGCAAAAGGGATAATTGTCAAGAGACAACAACAGGAGACGACGAAGACGTTTTCAAAAGAAGTAAATTAACTTCCAGATTACCAAGTGAGAAAATAAATAAATTAAAATACGACGAGAAACGTACAACAGGTCAAAAAATGGAGACGAATATAGAGAAGGCGATGGAAAAGTGGATGAAAGTAATAAAGACGGAGATAAAAACGGGAAATGAGGAAATTCAAAACAAAATTTCCGTAGAATTTGAGAAGAATAACGCTGAAATACGAAATCTAAAAGAGGAAATAAACAAAATGCAAGAAAAATGGAAAGAAGAGAGATCACACTTAGAAACTAGAATCGGAGAATTGGAACATAAATTGGAATTACAAGAGAAGGAAAAACGAAAAAACAACTTAGTAATAACGGGAATCCAAGTGGATACAAAGGATAAAAAAGTAATAAAAGAAGGCGCTACACTCTTTATAAAAGAAAAACTAGGAATTGATGTAGAGACATCTGATGCTTATATAATAAACAAAGATAAATGTGTAGTAACGGTAAAGAGCTGGGAGGATAAGCAAAAGATTTTTAAAAACTGTTTTAAACTGAAAAATGAGAAAATTTACATAAATAGTGATTTGACAGTGCACGAAAGAAAGATACAGAAAGAGATTCGAGAGATGGCAAAGGAAGAGGAACAAAGGGGCAATAAAGTGAAGATTGGGCACCAAAAGATATGGATAAACGGAAAATTGTATAAATGGGACAGGAAAGAAGAAAGGATTAAACAATGTGATGAGCAGGTTAAGAACCCAAAAAACCAGTGAAATGCATACAGGACGGAAATAAAAAGGAGACGGAACTGGCGACGATAACGGACTGGAAATTAGGAAATATATATAAAAATAAAACAATACAGAACAGCAAAAGCTATAGTAAAGGAATACAAAGGAACAAGAAAAACTTGTCAAGTGAAGGAAAGAAAATAATTAAGCAGATGTATCGAGTTGCAACATGGAATGTAAGACGAACGTACGATGAAGGGACTTTGAAAATTTTAATACAAGAAATGGAGAAGTATAAAATTGACGTTATTGCATTGCAGGAAACAAAGCAAAAAGGAAATACGATTACAGAAATTGGAAATTATGTATTTTTCAATAGCGGTGGAGATGATAGAAAGTTGGGAACAGGTTTTGTAGTGGGGGAAAGGTTAAAAAGTTTAGTTATTAAATTTGCACCGGTGTCGGAAAGATTATGTAGGATTAGAATAAGAGGTAATAATAGAAATATAAGCTTAATAAACATACACGCACCCACAGAGGAGAAAGAGGAAGATGAAAAAGAAGAGTATTACGAGTTAGTGGAAAAAGAGTTTCAAAAAATACCAAGGTACGACGTCAAAATGATCTTGGGGGATTGCAATGCAAAAATCGGACAAGAAATTATATATGCACCAACTATAGGAAAATATAGTAAACATAAAGAAAGCAATGACAATGGGAAACGATTAATAGAATTTGCAATACAAAAAAAGTTAGTAATAAGAAGTACACAATTTGAACATAAAGATATTCATAAAGGGACGTGGACAACGCCAGATGGTAGGATAACAAATCAGATCGATCATATACTGATAGAAGAAGAAGACGCAAAAATCATTACAAATATTCGAACTTACAGGGGAGCAGACATGGACAGTGACCATTATCTAGTTGTGGCAGGTATGATGGGCAACATACCACATAAAAAGAATAGGATGAAATTCAAAGTAAAAATATATGAATATGAAAAACTACAAGAAGAAGGAACACAAAATAGTTATATGGATAACGTAGCAAGAGAGTTGAGGATGAGAGAACAAACAAAACAAGTTAGTAAAGAATGGACGCAAATAGAACTAGCACTCATGAAAGCAAGGGAAGAATCAGTTCAAGAAAGAAAAATAAGCAAAAGTAAAGAATGGTACGATATGGAATGTAAGCAGGCAATAGAAAAAAGAGGAAAGGCAAGAGAAGAAATGATAAAAAATAATTCAGAAGTAAACAGGGAGAAATACAAACTACAGAGGAATGAAGCAAAAGCCACGTGCAGAAGGAAGAAAAGAGCGTATTACGAAAATAAGATAAAGAACGTAGAAGAAAAATTTAAGAAAAAAGAAATAAGGAATTTTTACCAAGAAGTCAGAAAAGCAAAGAAAGGTTTTCCGAATAGACAAAATTATTATAAGGATAAAGAAGGTAATTTAATAGGAGAGGAAACAAAAATAATAGAAAGATGGAAAGAATTTTTCGAAGACCTTCTAAATAAAAATACAGAGGAAATAGAACAAATAGAAGAACTAAGACACGCGGAGCACGATGAAGAAGTGCAACCACCAACGGAAACGGAAGTCAAAGCAATAATTAAAAATCTTAAAAACTACAAAAGCGCAGGAGAAAACAGCATAGTGGCAGAATTAATTAAATATGGAGGAAACGAACTGCTAAGAAGAATATACGAA
The DNA here is from genome assembly GCA_940337035.1 of Agriotes lineatus. NCBI lineage: Eukaryota > Metazoa > Arthropoda > Insecta > Coleoptera > Elateridae > Agriotes > Agriotes lineatus. Next base: position 41,097 of record CALNHX010003969.1, on the reverse strand, counting down.
CTAATAATAGAAATATGGAACCAGGAAGAAATGCCAGAAGAATGGTGAACAGATTCGCCTGGAGGCTGTGGAAATCAGGCGTCCGTTACGTTATTTTGCTGGTTCCATCCCTTATGTTAAGCGCAGAACTGAGACAGCAGTTTCCGCTTTAAGACAGCTTAGTCATGCCACTTAACGGGATGATAATTCGTCACTGTGTGAGATGCAGCCTCACATCCCTTAATTATTTATAGGCTTGGACCCACAGCGACGCAGTAAGTGAATCTAACAAGTAAATGCAGACTGGTTTATTACAAAAATAATTGTTCTATATATACAAACAAATTTGCTTAGATCATAGTAATATACAAAGTTCATTTCTAATAACAGGTGCAATGTATTATATTCAGTAGGTTAATTTACTAGTATTGCAAAACAATACTCAGCGGTTTTGCTTCCGTGATATGATATGGACTCCATGAACTCGAGCGTCTTTTATGCTGAGCTGCGATTGTAGGCATTTAAACCTTGTCACGGCCTTGCGTAATTGTGTACGCGAAGCCGTGTAAAAATGCTGAGCGGCGACTGCGAGGTGTTTAAACTTGACTGTGAGTAGGTCGCCGCGCTTGCATAATGCAATATTGCGTTTTTGGTGGCTTTTAACTTTTAGAATGTTTCGTAAAATTTAAATGAATAATTATAAATTTATATCTGGTTAATCTGTTAAAGACAAGATTAAACATATTGCCAATTTTAAGCCACAAAAAAAGCAAACCGATAAATTATATTGTTTCTTCGAGATTGAGCGTTTTGAGAGGATATTCTTCTGCCTGGGGTTGTGCGGGTGGTGGCTTCCTTCGTGTTATTCGTTGCCGAATGTAGTAGATAGCTCCTAGTAGGGCAGCGGTTCCCAAAAGGCTGCCTGTGACCCCAATAGACAGGTGAGAATGATGTCGGATGGCTTTCCAGGTGAAGTTTTTTATATGCTCCTGGAAATCTAACTGCGATGCTTGTAGGTCTTCGAAGTGGTCTGACTGAGTTAGTACAGGTTCCTCTGCGATTTCTGAAAATGAGTTTGTTGTGATTGGGTTGGTAATATTGATACTGATAGCCTTGGAGTATCCAGCCAGGATCTTGTATTTTCTGTTGTGCCTTGGGGTTAATGTATTCCTCGCAGTTTGGATGATGCAATCCGATGAAATTTGAATGACATCTGTAGTGTTGACGGTGACTTCTTCCCTGTTTCCACTACAAGTGATTGCTATGCGGGTTGGTTTACTGACTACAAATAGCCAGGTGTTTTCCATGTACAATTGTTTCCAAATAATGGACTGGATGCGATGTCTTCGTAGGAGACATTGACTGGTTTCTACTCGGTGATATATATCGTCAATGATGCAGTTTGGGTTGTTTTCAATTCCTTTAACTACCGTTGGACTGCAAACATAGGTAGTGGGAGAAATTTGTAGCTCTTCTTTGAATTCTTCATCTGTTTCGTGGAAGTACATTTGTAGGTTGTAATCCACAGCGAAGATTCCTTTCGGCACATCGATCATCCAGTAGGATCCATTGCTGATTTGGAGAGGAATTGGTGTCACTTTAATTAAGGAGTATTCCGTTTTTTCCACTATGATGAAATACCCTTGGACGTTGATGTAGATGTCGTCATGCCCAATGTCAACCTTTAGAATTGGCGTTGGTAATATCTCCAAATTTGGTGAAAGTTTACTGGTTGCATTAGCGAGGATCTGTTTAATTTGAGCAGGTGTTATTAGCTCGTACAGATTACCTTGCTGAAAGTGAACGTTTAAGATGTGAATATGGTAGTTGCACAGTTCACTAATTACATTTGTGGCGACTTGGTACACACTGATGATGTGAATATTTAGTCGGTTGGAGTCGGTTGCTTTATACCATTTGTCCATGTTGTTAATGGCCCGGATTCCTTGGTTTAATTTTTCTTGGAAATGTTCCAGCTTCTTGTCGATTCGTTCTTCGGTTTCATTAAACCTGGAAAGTGCTGATAGCAAGAATTTGGATTGTTGACTGTCCATTTTTATTAGTTCCTGTTGATTCTTGTCTAGCCTGTCTATATCTTGATAGACTTCATCGTTGACTCCAAAAATTGATGTTAATACTGTGCCAAGGACTCCTCTTTTTTCTCGTCTTGTTATTATTTCTTCCATACCATCTCTAATCCATTCCATTTGCTTTTTCTGTTCCAGAAGATGATGCACCAGTGTCTTGCATAATGTGTCTTCGGACAGTTCTTTTGCAGAGTCGCAGAGATTGTCGAATTTGTCTACCATGTCTGTGACTGTTTCGAAGTCTTCTTCGATCTTCCCCCTCTCGAACTGGATTTCGATCCGGAATGTTCCTCTCTCAATCTTCCCGTGTCCAATGTGTTCTACATAGTACCCGCTGTCTGGTTTTTGGATATTAAATTCTGCTTTACTTAATGTATTGGTGGTAAGAAGGGTAAAGATGAGTAACAGCAGTTTCCATTTGGACGCGACAGATTTCCATGGTGCTGGGGATGATCGTGTCTGGATAATGTTAGTTGAAATTTTATCTTCTGCCTCTGGTTCCTGCGATTCCTCGGTAGTTGCTGGTAATGGAATGATGCTGCCTATGGATCGTTTTAGCTGATGTCCTCCTGATTTCTGGAGCGTCACTACTCGTACTGATCCATCGGCTGCTGGATGAGTTGCAGTGACTCTTGCTAAAGGCCACTTACTAGGATTGATACTATCTTCTTTGATTAACACTAAATCTCCAACTTTAGTGTTCTCCAATGGTTTCTTCCATTTGTTTCGTTGCTGTAGTCCATGAAGGTAGTCCGAGCTCCATGATTTCCAAAAATCTTGCTTGATCTTTTGGATTATCCTCCAACGATTCGATAGATTTGAAGATATTGGAGTGTTGATTGGGTCTGGTGGCGATATGATTTCCCTCCCTATTAGGAAATGGCCTGGCGTCAGAGCAGTTGTGTCCTCAATATCGTTGCCTTGTGGACATAGAGGACGTGAGTTTAGGCAGGCCTCAATTTGGCAGAGAAGAGTTGTTAACTCTTCAAAGGTGAGAGTAGCGTGGCCAATAGTTCTCTTCAGATGATGCTTCATTGATTTTACCCCTGCTTCCCATATCCCTCCGAAGTGAGGGGCTATTGGAGGGATGAAGTGCCATTGGGTACCACCGGTTGCTAAGGTTTCTTGGACAACTGGGCCTTCAATTGTTTGGCGGGTTTCCTTGTCCAACACTTTTCTTGCGCCAACGAAGTTTGTTCCGTTGTCGCTGTATAGGTGTGCACAGCGTCCTCTTCGGGCAGTAAACCTCCTGAAGACTGCTAGGAAGCTGTTGGTTGTCATGTCGCTGACGGCCTCTAGGTGGATTGCCTTGGTTGATAGGCAGACAAAAACAGCAATGTACCCTTTGTGCGAAGAATGCCCTCTTCCCTTGGATGTTCGGATCTGTATTGGGCCGGCGTAGTCCACTCCGGAATGGAAGAATGGAGGAGTTGAATTCACTCTGGTTGATGGAAGATTTCCCATCAGTTGCTGTGCTGCCTCTGCTTTGTATCGTAGACATCGGAAACACTTCTGGATGCTGGAGCTGACTGCTTTCTTCGCGTTGATGATCCAATATTTTCTTCGGATATATGAGAGAGTGAGTTGGGTGCCACCGTGCAGCGTGCGTAGATGCGCCTCTTGGATTATTAGTTTGGAAATATGACTGGAGTACGGGAGTATGATTGGGTGTTTTTCATTGAAGGACAAGGTGGAATTTTCTAATCTTCCTCCAACACGGATTATTCCATGCTGATCGATGAAGGGATTGAGGTTGGCAAGCTTGTTACTGGAACTCACATATTTGTTCTGCCGGAGTTGAGATCCTGTTGCCCTCAAAATAGGATCACTTCCTTGGATGACCTTAACGAGTAGGAGGATGGTGTCGTCCATTTCCTTCACTGATAGGCATCCTGACTGGGTGGGAAGTCGCTTACACTTGTTGATGAATCTTCGGCAATGTGACATGACTCGTACCATTCTTGTTAGAGAAGAAAAACGATGAACGACTTCGTTCTCGTCTTGATGAATGGTAGTTTGATGCACAGTGTAACTTCTTGCTTCTTCCTCGGTGGTTGCGGTGTCTGGTTGACACGGCCATGAACTCTTGTTAACTAGCCAGCTCGGTCCGTTCCACCATAGGAGATGATTCTTTAGTTTTTCTGGACTAGTGCCTCGGGAGATGACGTCTGCAGGATTCTCTTCGGATTTGACGTGGTTCCAATGTTGAGCCGGAATTAGATTGTTGATTTCGGCTACTCGATTCGCGACGAACGTCTTCCATCGTACCGGGTCTCCTTTTATCCATCCTAATGTAACCATGGAGTCGGTCCAGGCGAAGATAGACACCTTAGGAAGGTCTAATGTTGCAATTACCCTTTGAAGTAGATTGGAAAGGAGTACTGCTGCGCAGAGTTCCAGTCTTGGTAATGTCGTCTTGGCTCGGGCTGGTGCCACCTTGGATTTGGCTATTAATAAGGATACCTTGACTTGGCCGGATGATGTGGTGATTCTGGTATAAATCGCGGCCCCGAAAGCTCTTTCGGAGGCGTCACAGAATCCATGCAGCTCTACTAGAGATTCCCTTTTGATAAACAACCACCTTGGTAAGGTAATTTCTTCCACTGCCTTGAGTTGAGACCTGAGCGTCTCCCATTTGCCTTGGATATTTTCAGACACTGGGTCATCCCATTTGATATTTTCGAGCCATAGTTCTTGGATGAGTAGCTTGGCAGTGATGATGACGGGTGCTAACCATCCCAATGGGTCGAAAATTTTGGCAACTTCGGATAGTATGGTGCGTTTGGTGGATTCCTGTTGCTTAACGTCTACCTTAAAACAGAAAACATCTTCATATGGAGACCAGTGAATGCCCAAGGACTTTTTTACGCCGTTTTCATTTATTTCGAGGTATGTTTGTTCCTTTAACTCTTCTGGGAGTTCTTGAATGATGGCTGACTCATTACTGCACCATTTATGTAGAGTAAAGCCTCCACGCTTTAGTAAGGAAATGAGCTGACCTTGTTGTTGGATCGCTTCTTCCACAGTGTCGGCCCCAGAAAGCACGTCGTCCACGTAGAAATCTTTCTTCGCTGCTTCTGAAGCTAATGGAAATGAGACCTTTTCGTCCTGTGCGAGTTGATGCAAGGTTCGAATGGCAAGATAGGGAGCTGATGCGGTTCCATAAGTGACGGTGCACAGCTTATATTCCCTGATTGGCTGTGATTTGTCGAATCTCCATAGGACTCTTTGGTACTCCTGGTCTTGGTTGTTCATTCTGATTCGTCGGTACATTTTTTCAATGTCTGCAGAAAAAACAATCCTGTGTGTCCTCCATCGAAGTAGAATGTCGACCAGTTCTTGCTGAAGTTTAGGTCCAGCGTACATCATCTCATTTAAGGATTTTCCGTGAGAGGCCTTGCTAGAGGCATCGAAAACGACACGAAGCCTGGTTGATGAACTTGCTTCTCGGATGACGCCATGGTGGGGAATGTAATACTTGCCGTTATTCTCATCTTCCTTTGCCACCTTTTCCATATGTCCTAAATCCAAGTATTCTTGCATGAATTTCTTGTATTGGACTGCTAGATCTTGATCTTGTCCTAATTTTTTCTCCAGATGTATGAATCGTGCCAATGCTGAGGGTTTGGACCTTCCCATGTGTACTGGAGTTTGTTTGAATGGAATCCTTACTACGTATCTTCCATCTACGTCTCGCTGGACTGTGTCTGTGAATTTATTTTCACATACCTGATCATCTGGGGAAAGTTTCCTTTGAGGAGAAGCCTCTTCAATGTTCCAGAATTTCTGCAACTGCTCATCCTCTTCAATTTTGGCAACCATGGTGTTGACCTTAAGGCTGGTGGGAGGTCGTCTTCCCATGGTTCCTGATAAGATCCATCCCAATTCGGTATTCTGTCCTAGGATGCCATCTTTGGATTTCTTGATTCCTTCGAGAATTATTTGGGAATATTCTTCAGCGCCTAGAAGTATATCTATGGGGCCAGGTCGGTTGAAGGTTGGATCGGCGATGAAGACATGTTTCCAGGCATCCATTTTTATGTTCGGAATGGGTGATGAAGGCATGGTTTTTGTAAGTTTGGGAAGTACCAGTAAAGTAACAGGTAAGGAAAATTTACTTGGAAATCTTGGCGTAATCAAACCTGTGATTTTCCATTTTGCGACTTTTGTTTCGCTGTTCCCAATTCCGGAGATTTCTGCTCGAACCTTGGTCCTGGGTAACGCTAATAATTCGGCTGCGGCTTCGGTGATGAAGGAACCTTGAGACCCTGGATCTATCAAGACCCTCAAGAGATGAGTCATCCCGGATGCTGCCTTAACTTGAACCGTTGCTGTGGCCAGTAGCACTTGGCTCTTCTTTGCGCCTAGGTTGGCGGCAATGATTGTGGGTTTTGGCTTCTTCTCTGGAGCGTTGGAGGTCTGCATGGCTGCTGCGTGAGAAAACGTCTTCATCTTCGGAGCAGGTATCGGCTTTGATGGCGGCTGTGCCTTGTGAAGCAGAGTATGGTGTGGAAAGCGGCAGATTTTGCAGTTATAATACGAACGACATTGTATATTAGAATCGTGTCGCAAACATCGAAAGCACAATCGGTAGGTTCTTACCACTTCTTGCTTTTCGTGGGTGGAGAGCCTCTGGAATTGACCACAGTTATCGATGTAATGGTCCCCATTGCACATCTTGCAGTTGAGATATCCGGCAGCGTAATTTTTCTGTGGCTTGTCCTGAGTTGGTTTTCGAGCTCCATCAATGGATTCCAAGGATTGGAACCGCATTTGTAAGAAGGCCATTAGAGTTTGGTGATCCTGAACTTCATTTGGGCACTGAAGCGACTGCTCATATAATTTGTTAGTTTCAGGATCCCATTTTCGAGTAATAACTCGGTTAATCCACGGACCCCAGCTGTCGGTGGAAATGCCCAAATTTTTGATTGCTTCCACACATTCCTTAGTGGAGTCATGCAATCTTTTCAACCCTTGGGCTGATTCCTTGGAGAGGACCGGCTGATCGAAGATGGTGTCTAGCAATTTGGTTAGAATAAGGCGATTATTTTGATACCTTTGTTGCAGCAAATTCCAAGCGGTGTTGTAGTTGGCTTGAGTCACTGCGAGATGCTGGATTAGTCGGCTGGGCTCTCCCTTGACATGCGTTTTTAAATACTGCATTTTGATGACATCATCCATGTTTTGGTTGTCATCTACTAATTTGGTGAATAGGTCCTTAAAAGTGGCCCATTCCTCATAATTTCCCTCGTATATGGGGATTTTAACTTGAGGAAGCGAGATGGCTGATGCTTGCTCGTTCCTTGTTGGTGCTTGCAACAAATTAATTAAATTTCGGTACCTGTCTTTCAACGTAGTAAATTCAGGACTGAAGTGCGTCTGGTTTGAATCCATCTCGTTAGACATGACTTCTTCGTCCATCTCGATCACCCGGTCCCATTCTTCCTTTAATTCCATCTTTGTGATGGCGGGCCTTCCGAGTGCTTGTTCCAGTTCGGCGTCGTCCAAAGATTGCTTAAAATTCTGCATCCGAATCTGCAGTTTTCGGATACGAACCTTTTGCTCGGGATTTACAACTGTTTCCTCTCGCCTCCTAGTTTCAGAGGGGTCGGGATTTTCAGTTGCCTTTAAACAGCTCTGCAAATAACTTTTTGCTTCGCAGTAGATGGCTTTAATTTGTTCGTAATACCCTGTGGTAAAATAATTATGTGTAGGAATACTTAGCTGCACCATTTTGGCGTGATTTTTGGTCACGGCGTTCCAAGTTTCGTCCAGCGTCTTGTTTCGGCTGACGATGTAAGCTTCTGTTTTTCGGCTGGCAGGGTCCTTTTTGCTGTTGGAAAATACCTGCGTGATCTTCTGGCCGAGTTCTTCTTGGGCGACAGCTAGCTGATTGAATTCCTCCATATTGTTTGCCATTTTCGGGGAACCGGGTGGGTTGGTAGATGTTGTTTTCTTCTCGGGATGTACCTCTTCTTAGTTGTAGACAGATCCGGCTCGAAGGACCATGAACAGATTCGCCTGGAGGCTGTGGAAATCAGGCGTCCGTTACGTTATTTTGCTGGTTCCATCCCTTATGTTAAGCGCAGAACTGAGACAGCAGTTTCCGCTTTAAGACAGCTTAGTCATGCCACTTAACGGGATGATAATTCGTCACTGTGTGAGATGCAGCCTCACATCCCTTAATTATTTATAGGCTTGGACCCACAGCGACGCAGTAAGTGAATCTAACAAGTAAATGCAGACTGGTTTATTACAAAAATAATTGTTCTATATATACAAACAAATTTGCTTAGATCATAGTAATATACAAAGTTCATTTCTAATAACAGGTGCAATGTATTATATTCAGTAGGTTAATTTACTAGTATTGCAAAACAATACTCAGCGGTTTTGCTTCCGTGATATATGGACTCCATGAACTCGAGCGTCTTTTATGCTGAGCTGCGATTGTAGGCATTTAAACCTTGTCACGGCCTTGCGTAATTGTGTACGCGAAGCCATGTAAAAATGCTGAGCGGCGACTGCGAGGTGTTTAAACTTGACTGTGAGTAGGTCGCCGCGCTTGCATAATGCAATATCGCGTTTTTGGTGGCTTTTAACTTTTAGAATGTTTCGTAAAATTTAAATGAATAATTATAAATTTATATCTGGTTAATCTGTTAAAGACAAGATTAAACAATGGGCAAAAGCCATTATAATACCATTATATAAAAAAGGTGACAAAACAATATGTAGTAATTATCGAGGCATCGCATTATTAGATACTGTTTATAAAATACTAGCCCATTGTATAAGAAATAAATTGAAACCATATACAGAAAGAGTACTTGGTGAGTACCAATGTGGTTTCAGAACTGGCAGGTCAGTGGCAGACCAAATCTTTACCTTAAAGCAGATTCAGACCAACTGCTATGAACATCAAGTGGTGTTGTACACGATGTTCATTGACTTCAAACAGGCGTACGATTCAATAATCAGAAAAGAGCTATATAAAGCTATGGAAGAGTTAGGAATTCCAAATAAACTCGTAAGATTAACACGAATGACGATGGCTAAAACACAATGCAGGGTAAGAATTAATGGAGACTTATCAGAAGATTTTAAAATAGAAAATGGGTTGAGACAAGGTGATCCGCTTTCAACAACTCTTTTTAATCTAGCACTGGAGAAAGTAGTAAGAGGGAGTGGATTAAACAGGCAAGGGACAATATACAGTAATACACACCAAATCTTGGCCTATGCAGATGATTTAACGATAATTGCTAAAACCGAAAAACACCTTAAGAAATTAGTAAAAGACTTAGGAGATGCAGCGAGAACAATGGGCTTAATAATAAACGAACAAAAATCAAAGTTTATGATTATGGGAAGTACAGGAACTGATGAAGAGATAAAGGATCTTAGAATAAGAATGCAGAATAGAAGGGAATTTCTGTTTGAACAAGTAGTTAGCTTTACGTATTTAGGAGTATTGATAACAAAAGACAACAGCAACAGTAAGGAGATACAAGCCAGACTTACAAAAGGAAACAAAGCAATTGGAGTAGCGAATACTTTGTTAAATTCCAAGTACCTGACAAAAAACACGAAAAAACGAATATACAAGACAATGATTAGACCGACTGTGACATACGCAAGTGAAACATGGACTCTTAATAAAAGTGATCAACAGAAACTTGAGAGGTGGGAGAGAAAATTATTAAGAAAAATTTACGGTGGGAAAAAAGTTGGACAAGTGTGGGTAAGAAGAACAAATGCCGAAATATACAGTCTATACAATGAAGCTAATTTAATAAAAACAGTGACAGCGCAACAACTACGGTGGTTAGGTCATGTGGAACGGTTATCGGGTAATAGAATTACTAAATTTGTGTTGAGAGGTGGATTACTGGGTGTTAGACGAAGAGGAAGACCAAGGAAGAGATGGTTGGAAACAATAGAACAGGACATTAAAGTGTTAGGTATAAGAGAGTGGAGGACAGTTGCCAAGGACAGAACTAAGTGGAGAAAAACAATAAAACTAGCCCTAGGCCTTTAAGGCCTGTAGTGCTTATACATATATATATATATATAATAGGTATTCAAAGTTTTGAAACTTTGAAACAGAAGAAGAACTTAGAAGATTGGTTCTTGCCTTTCAAAGTATAACGCCAGTATTGCTGAATAATGTTTTAGATTCTACAGTTAGAAGATGTTATTTATGCTTAGAGAATGATGGCAACCTTTTTGAATACCTTCTGTAAATTTAATACCTATTAAATTGTTTCGATGTTTGTTTTGATATTCTTTCTGTCTATCTTTCGTTCATTTATTTGATATTTATTGTTAATAGTTATTGGTTGGTTATTAGATTAATGTATCAGAATTATGACATTATGATGTGCATTTCAATATTTTAACGACATCTAAAACGCCTAACTTACTGTGTGAACTTATTTTTACAAAATTATGAGAAATGCAGGTCCGTATCTTAAAAATTTTCTGGTGATGATCAAAAAAAGCTCGAAACGTAATTAAACCATAACATGTGGTACATTGTTAAATTCATAATAAAAAGGACTTTACAAATTTGGCATTAAAAACCAGAACCATATTTAAAAAAAATGAAGTTGATGATGGTTTCTCGAAGACGAAACGTCGGATAAAAAAATTGATAACGCAATCATTAAGTCCACTAAAATCTGCTTCAACGAAGTTTAATCAGTTTCTCTCTAACTTTAATATTAACGCCAGAATATAATAAAATAGAAAATCCAAAAATTCTTTTTTTTGAGATAATTCAAAAACAAAAAATCATATCAAGGATTTATAGACGCAATTTTGTTAGTCCTTTAATTGCGCAACTTTCTTCCCATTTAACCAAATTTGTATCTCTTACAGTTACCGAGATCTCCATACTGGCCCTCCTTATCTTGGACACACTGTATAAACGGCAGGGCAGAGGGTGTATTTTTAGTCTTCGGCCTCACCCTAAGGTTTAAAACTCGACTTTTACTTCCCTCGTATAAAAGACGAAGGAAGTGTTGCAATCGCCAAAAAATCATTTTTCGAGATTTATCCAGATCTTTACGTTTCAGGGTCCCTAGATTACGAAAAACAGGTTTTCGTCTGTCTGTCTGTCTGTCTGTCTGTTTGCCCGTTGGCGGTATAACTAACAAACTACTTGTTGAAGAAAGACAATATTTTGCATACACATTAGATATCTACCTGGTATGAAACCGAGAAAATTTCGGACAAATATATACAGGGTGAGCACCTTAAAATAATAAAATTTTGTTTATTTTTTATTTAACTTAGCATTAGACACAAGTAATAATTTGTACATATTTCAGACTTTATTCGAGTCGCATCACCGGTAACATTTTTATTTTTGGTTTAACTTATATACAGGGCAGTAACAATTTGCATATAGTTCAGACTTTACTTTTGACGAGAATTCAACAGATACAGCATACGTGCTCTTTTTGCTTTACAGCGTAAGAGGTGTCAACGAAAAGAGGTTCTATTTAAGCCAGCCGAAACACACGTAGTCACGTAATGCTTCGTAGCGCAAGTTTGAAATAGCCTATTCTTCTTGCAATATCCCACAAAACGTTGGAATTGCATACGCATCCGCCGGCCATTCGAATTTATTAGAAACGTGCAGATATTTTCACCCATAACTTAATTTGATTTTTAAAATTATTTAGTGTCACAACTTCCACGAGAGAAGTTCTGGGTAAAGCCCTTTACACAATTTTTCACATTGTCATCGGTGACATTAAACAACGTGACTTTTTGATACTTTGCATAATTCAAAACGTAGTGATTTTACCTAAAAATTTCAGGCGGGAGCACCATTTTGCCGGAAAATTACTTCAAAACGTCATTAAATATATTAAAGATATATTAAAGATCGCAAGATCATGTCAGCTTGCCATTCGCTGCGCTCTCTCGGAAAATCTTAAAAAACTTATAACAGGCAATTTGAGATGGTTGACGGATCTTTGGTAGACTATTCCCCAAATACTATTTCAACACCAGATATCAATGAAGGATTTGTTTCATAATGTTAAAAATTAGGTGCTTCTTCGATTCTCTACTAAAACCTAAAAAATTCAGGGGAATTGTTGTAGGGGTGTTATCAAAAATTGCCACATTTCCCCGGTGAGGAGAAATTGTGACATAATTCGCGCCTCATTGGTCAAAATTCGAAAATTCCAATATTTTGATTGGTTGAGATGAGAGCAATAATTAAAACAATTTGGTTTCTTTATCATTTTTCCATCTATTTAAGATTTAACAGATTGGATTGAGTTTAAATACAAAGCGGAATATTTTGAACTTTTTTAATTTCAGAGATGCTGTCATTACATGTTTTGACAGTGGCAACCACTTTGACACCTTCCAGGTCTGGGTACAGTTTTTATTTAATACGCGTTCTATTTGAAAAACGGTCTTTTTTGTTTTTTTTTAATGAGACATTTTTACAAGGCATGTATGATACAAGTGCATTTTTACATCCTATACCATAAAATCGGTGTTCTCTTTGTTTGTATGTTCGCTATCTCCTCCGAAGATACTGGACCGATTAAATTGTATGATAGCTTAAAATTTTGCAAATTTTTAGACTTAGATCGTAGGCCGGTTTTTATTTTCAAAAAGGTACGAAAAACTAAAGTTTTAATTAAATCGTGTAATTAGCGAAGCTAAGCGTAGCTCGGGTGATTCACTATATACCATTATAGCAGCGCCCTATTCAACGAAGCATTTTTGTTTCAGTGGTAGAATGCTCGCCTGCCACTCGGGCGGCCCGGGCTCGATTTCCGGCCGAGGCATCTTTTTTTTAATTTATATTAATGAATCTGTCTTAAATTAGTTAGCCCAAGCAGTATGCATTTTTGCCTGAAAAAATCAAAAAGTTTTGCAAATTGGCACTTTAGCACAGTTTCATATCCTGAATAACATACTAAATTTACAACCTTGGTGCGTGTCCTCTCTTAAAATAGCGTAAGTGCTTCCTTATAGCACGAAATTGTACTCATTAGTAATTATTAGTTATTAATTATAATTTATACTAACATCTAAGCTCTCGATGCAGTCGAGTATACAGCCTGTTCTAATTAAGTGTGCACTATTGCTATCTCGGTTGCTATTATAGCTACGAAGTTGGTTAAATTAGTAAAATAGTAGCATATTTCGTTCCGATTAAAATGGCGCAAACAAAAAAACAATTGAGCTTCGGGTTTTTGACATATGTCAAAAAATGCATTTTTTTTAAATAGAACGTCCTGTATATTTTGACGTCAATCGATAGCCAATCTTCTTCTGAACAAAAAACTTCTTATACTCTACTATCTTAAAGTTAATAACAATGGAGATATACGCCTGGTCAAAATTAAATACGTTGTAGCTCCCATAATAAGCAAGTTAGCAATAGTGCACATTTAATTCTGAACGGGCGTATATCTCCATTGTTATTAACTTTAGGATAGTAGGGTATAAGAAGTTTTTTGTTCAGAAGAAGATTGGCTATCGATTGACGTCAAAATATACAGGGGGCTCCACTTAATTTTGAACAGGCTGTATACAGTACGGCCAAAGACGCTACTGTACGAACACAATAATACATTCGATGAATATCCATCTGGGGGCAAACAACAAAAACATGAAATTACAGAACGAATTCTCCCATCAAATAGGCAAATTTCCCGCGGATATCGTACTCCACGATTCGACTATCACGACATACACAAGCAAGCTTCTAGCCAACGAAGAAAACAAGAGACATTTTTTTCCCATGGTTAAGAAGAGATTTGAAAAATCTAATTTTGCCGGTCAATAAACAACAGAAGATGCTGACACATTGATCGTATAGACAGCAATCAAATGTCATAATTTAATTCTGCTTTCATTGTAGAATAAGATATCGACCCCCTTGTTCTTTTAGTGGCACTGGCGAAATGGTACTATTTCGTAATATCAGGCAAAGAAAAAAACGTTTACTCTTCACAAAGTGTGCAGGCTGAGCAAACAGGGGCAAATAACATTTTGTCTTTCTCTTTCGGTCAAGTACAGAAGAAATTCCTGAAGATGTTACAAATTCCGAGCAGTTAAACCAAACTGTAAAATTGTTGAAAATGAGAGTGTAGATTTCGACACTATCGACACCATTGCCGCAACAGGAGAACAATTCTTAACTACACTATGCGGAGTTTCTAAAAAATAGATCAGACTAACTCGCCCTACCATACCTTAAAAAGTAATACATTGATTATTGTAGATATATTTTTACTTCAACTATATAAAGGGAACAAAGGGCAATAACATTTTAAAATGGCAAATTGTATCAAACTAAAACTGTGGTATTTATGGAAAATAATGTCTTGCAAAGCAGTTCTTTTTTAATCTGAATAAGTTTCTTTGTATTTTTTCAGAAAGTGAATCTGAACAGGAAAAACTATAGACATGACTGGCTTCGATATGGCGTTTGCGTTCATCAATCGTGTCCTCAACTAGCTGGAAACATATCAACTTATAAACGAGATCATGCGCTTTTAAAGGCTGAGCTTGCTAAGTGTTACAGTGACAAATTTGCAGATATAAGATTGAAAGCGTCTGTTGTGGAAATGGAATGTATAACAAACATACCTCGTAATCTCCCAGATGTCTACGATATTATAGTTGCGTACGTATATACTATATTATTATTATAGAGTGTGCAAAAACACAATTAACTTATATTCAAAAATATAGTTACCTAAAGAATTACCCAAACTGAATTTAATCGTATTAAACAATATATCAAAAGATTTCCTACCGCAATAATGATATTTACTATTTTAAAAGTATGATTCTACAAATGAAAGTATTTTCTATTCTATATTTTTTAAATATTGCTGGACTACGTAGTATTATTTACTTTTATTAGAAAATATTTCGACCTCCTCAAGTGTATTAAAACACTCCGATACTCAAGTTATTTCCAGAAGAACAGTAAATTATATCTTTTTCAGATTTATTTTGGCAATATTGGTAGCTGTAGTTATACTCTCTTCCTTCCATGAGGGACTAGCCAGATACAAAACTACGGAAGAATATAACAAGTTTAAAGAAACGAGATGTAAGTGTTGTTTTCTAGTTTACTGTGGATAAGTAATTTCATTTTTTCTATCCTGTCAAGTCTGGAAAATAATGAATCTCAATATATGCTCATCGAAAGCAAAAATAAGGAAACATTCTAACCAAACATTTAGAGAATAATATTTTTTTAGATGTTTACAATTTATATTTTCTGTATTATACCTGCATGATAAATGCCAATTCATTTGAACAACATACTTTGTAATAAACAAACTCAACTTTAATAACTGCCAGTACGTGAGTGATCTACGTTATTGTAATCAAGTTCTACAATAGTATAAAATGGAAAGGTTTATTGGTGCCGCCACGCCGTAGAAATATTTTTATATGAAATTAAACAAATTCAACCAAATCAATAATCAGTGTTGTAAGTAGATATTGCGAAATTGCAAAATAGTGAACTAATGGAAAAGAAACTTGCACTGTATACAATCGTGCAATTTAAGATTTCCAATGCAAACAAATTCATGGCGATCTATCTTTCTAATGCAATGCAAACATTACATTTTTAACAAGCATATTATACAGGGTGATTCAAATTAAGCGCGCACCATTGCTATCTTTGTTATTATTGATTTTACAAAGTAGGTTAAATTAGCAAACTATTAGTGTTTTCGGTGCTGACTAATATGCAATTAATAAAAAACAATCGAATAACTAGTTGGCGATAAATTAAAAAAAAATAATTACGAAACACCCTGTATATTTTTCAAAAACTTGAAATAAAAATGAATTTGTGATATAAAAGTCTTAATACACTATTGTCTTAAAATGAATACTAAAGAAGTTATCGCAAGTTTCAGTTTATAGATAAATACATACATTATTCTACTGTAAATAGTATATTACTTTACAAAGTACATAATTTTTTTCACTACCAATATTTCTTTATGTAAAGTAAATGGTAGGTAATAACCTGGCGTAAAATTATGACATTTGCTAAATTATAGTAGCCTTATAACGCTGTGGCGTTTTGTTTGACAGTTATAAACGTACTGTGAAAAATTCTTGGAAAAAATGCGTGCATACGATTGCGAATGGTGTTTTGTGAGCTTTGTGATTGTATTCTGATTAAAAATGGATAATAGTACGAACGATAATGGTTTTCTTCGTGTTATCCAACTTGCAGACATGGCATATTATCAGTTGTAATACATGCGGGATGTAAATAATTCACTTCTCTAGGGAAGTAGGTACAGTGTCATGGCAACTGTAACAATTTTTGTAAATGTAGCCTACATCCCTCAAACTTAACAGTGTAAGGATCACTTACAAGGAAGGTAGTGAAAAAAATTCATTGCAGACTTGTTATAAGTCTGAAAACCAGAAACAGTAACAAAACAATAAGAAATAAATAAACAACACTAATTACTTTCGACAACCAAACGTACGACAAATTGATTTTGACAGTTCTGATGTTTACGTTATTGTTTTTGTTTTTAGTAGCAGCCTACTATGAATTTTTCGTAAGTACGGTGTATTGTTGATATAGGTAAACTAAAATCTTCCCTAACATCTTTAATATTCATTTTAAGACAATAGTGTATTAAGACTTTTATATCACAAAATAATTTTTATTTCAAGTTTAAAAAAACTAAAAGTTTCTAATTTTGTCTCAAACTCGTTATTCGATTGTTTTTTTTATTAATTGCATATTAATCAGCGCCAAAAACACTACCGTAAAACGGGGCAACTTCGTCAGGGTTTTTGTACATTTGCCGCGCTGTAACCATAGAGGATTTTTTTAGGATAACAAAATTAGATGATACCTAACAGTTAGAGATGGACAATTATTATCCGTCCTTTGGTTTTTATAAATATCGTTCATACGCCCGAAAAATCGCTAAACAATTCCTGACGAAGTTATACTGATTTTTGGACAACTTCGTCATCTAACTCAAATTCGTCTATAAACGAAGTTGTACGTTTCTAGGGACAACTTCGTCATGGTAGATAACTCATTTTGGTATCTTTATTATGGTACATAAATGTTTGCATCATTTAAAAAAAAATTAAGGTTATATTAAGTCACAAAATGACTTTGGGTTAAATTATTTCTCTCCATGAAACCCACCATGAAGTCTTCACCAGGAAGATTGTCACGAAAAATCACTGCTTTATGTCCTTTTATATCGAGATAGCCTTTGATAATCAATCTTATTTTTAACTTTGTTAATGCATAAGACCAAGCTGAAAGTTGGTTTATGGCACCAACAATTTCCGCCTCCTCCAAGGTCGTTAAGGCTTTTGGGCGGTCTACTGATTTAATGTGTCTACCATGCCACTTGTCTTGAAGCGTTGTTCGCGGTATTCCATGTTTTTTTGCTGGACATTTCCAATATCCTTCAGTGCGTCTTCAACTATCTGGGGACCATAACGCTGGTAACATCTACCTCCCAACACTTTTGAGTTTTTCTTCGGCATTATTACATGAATAGATACACTTCTGACGCAAACACAATGGAAACAAAACGGTAACTGTAGATTTTGAGGTTATGCTTACACAATAGTACATCGGTTGCCGAACTGACGAAGTTGCCCAGGATGACGAAGTTGCCCCGTTTTACGGTACTAGTTTGCTAATTTAACCTACTTTGTAAAATTAATAATAACAAAGATAGCAATGGTGCACCCTGTATATGTATGTATACATATATTGCGAGTTTTCCTACGACTGTCGTCGCCTCTCGCACCCTCTGCGCCACTCTGCTCTATTCTCCCACTGATTATCATCAAGTATTCTACTTCTCATGGCTTCTTATACCTCTTTCATCCACGTATTTCTAGGTCGTCCCCTCTTCCTTTTCTCTGGAGGAACCGATTGCCATAATCTTTTTGGCCATCTATCATAAGTCATTCTTCTGAGATGCCTGTACCACGACAACAGCTGTTTTCTCTCTATGGTGTCTATAATATTGGTTTCAATTCCCATTCGACTTTTTATTTCTTCATTTGTTACGTGTTCCAGGCGTGACACTTTACAGCTTCGTCGAAGACAATGCATCTCTAGTGCTTGTAGTCGTGCCTGATTTCTTTTATTAATAGCCCAAGTCTCCGAACCTTAAGTTGCAACTGATTCCACAACGAATTTGAAAAGATTTCTTTTGGTGGTTTTAGTCAGTTCGTCGGTCCACCACATATAATAATAATAAGTGGTCTTTATTGCAAATAAAATTAACAGTAATCAATATGCAAATGGCGAAGTTCAGATGCCATTTCGTAGTAATGGCTTTGTTCTTCCACTTAAGTAACGCGCTTCTTCCTTGACCGATTCTTGTCTTAATATCTTCATTACTATTTCCGTCATTAGTAAACGTTACACCCAGATATTTAAATTTTCTGCAATTTTTTGTTATGTTTTTTTCCAGAATTAAATCCTGGCCGTCGCCACCCGTAACTAAGTATTGAGTTTTGTCTGTACTTATATCTAACCCTCATTTTCTATATTCGTCATTTAGCTTGCGTAACATATAGCTAATGTCGTCCTCGTCGCTGGCTATTAAGACCTGGTCGTCTGCAAATAGAAGTGTACTTAAATATTAATCATCTATAGGGATTCCCATCTTTCTACCTTTTTTTTGTCCAGTGTTCTAACGTCTTTTCAAGATTAATTTTAAACAATATAGGTGATAGAGTACAGCCTTGACGCAGACCCTTGTTGACTACAAACTTATTTAAAATTTCCGTTCCTACTTTGATTACGCTTTCGTTATTCTTATATACATTTTTGATGGCTTTAAAGTACGTTTTAAGAATAGTTTCTTCTAAAACTAAAAGTAGTAGATTGACTGGAACGCTATCGTAGGCTTTCTTTAGATCTACGAAGGTAAGATTGGTTTCTCTTCCTCGTATCATTTTTTTTTCTACGAGTTGTTGCAAGCAGGTATTTTGATCTTATCGTGTGTGTTTTGTTTTATACTTTTTATTAGTTTCCAAGCGTTTACAGATTGTGTCCCTCTCATATATGTATTTATTTCGACACATTTTCTGTCCCATGTATCATTTTTCTTTTTTCTTACTAATGATTTAACTTCTCTATTCGAGCGTACATATTCCTTTCGATCTTCACCATCTTTTATTGATAACCATCGCAAATATGACTGTTTCTTATCTTCAATCTTCTCTTCTACTTCATTGTCCCACCAGTAAGGCCTTTGTCTATATCTGTATTGCTTTTCTCCCAAAGCTTCTTTAGCGGCTTGATGTATATGGTTCTTTAGTTGTTCATATTTTGTCTTCAACATTTCCTGTAACCGTCTATGTGAGTTTGAAATGAGACGTAACATATAAAGGAATCGAGTTGAATCTTCTTGAAGGCTGTTTAAGTTATATACCGGGTCGGAGATTTTTTTAACTTCGAGTTCTTCTTCCTTATCATGTATCGCTACTTTTGCCTTACGCCGGAATAATATGTTTGCTCTAAGTAAATAGTCGTCCGAACCGAGTCATCACGTCGATATGGGTGACTCTTTGCTAACTATCCATTTTAGGTTCCAAATTTACAGAACAAAAATAAAACTCAAAAATGCAAAATCAACCTAGAAATGCATTTATTACAAACAAAAACGACTACAGCTCCAAAGGACATTAAATATTCAAATATTTAAACTTTCAAACAAGCTTTTTTTCAAAACTATATCCAGAGGAATGATGTTATTGACAGAGGAATTATTGAAAACTTATAATTAGGTACTATGCATAAGAAAACTACAAAGACAAATGTATTGAGAAACAAAACTAGAGCGTTTTAATAAGTATAAACCATACAACTATACACAAAACTTTAGGTTTACAAAAAAAATTATGCTGGCTCAATCTCCAGAGGACTGATTCCAGAGAAATGATTCTAATCTAATCTTAGCAACGTTAGAAGTGAAACTTAAATTATAATATTAAAAAGTAATCTTGAAAAGAAAATTTCTTAAAACCTGAAAAAAACTTTTTGTTTTCAAAAACGGCAACGTTGCTACTGAACTCGTATAATACACTTGGTTTCCACGCTGAATTATTGTTGGTGATGGTAAAATTTGCAATATTTGTTCATGCGTGACGTAAGAAATGTCATTTTCATCAATTCGAAATAATTGTACATTTTTTATTTCACAAACTCGAAATAACTGTTACACGATCAATTGTTCATTAAGACCCCATGGGGTGCTCGTAGCAGTGTCCGCCCCTCGTACGTACCCCACAGCTCAAATGTCCGGCCAGAACTCAATCGCGTGGGAGGGTTCACAGGTTTATGGTGCGTCTTGGGGCGAAATGCCACGACGGGGTGTCGATATCGGGTTATTAAGACAAGATTATGGGGCGCCACGACATTTGAAAGATGTTAAGATTAATAATTAGCTGACGACCGGTCAAACGTCGAAAACCAATCGCAGTAGCGTTGCGTTGCACTCCAAGGGATACTCCTACGGCACTGGCTTTTACACCTACCTTTTGGGTGTCCTTTCTCCAGTTGCTTAGGCCCTGTACAAAGGAATACATACACAACGCAACAAGAAACTCAATCCTTGTCAGTCACAATAATACACAAATGATTGAAATGAAAAACAAGACGTAAAGTAAAAATGGGTAATCTATTACCATACTAGGTACAGGCCCGAAGGCAAGGGTGCAAGTAGCAAATGCTACAAATTGGGGTTAGTAAACAATGCAACACAATAAAGGCTGAAAGCCAAGAAAGCGGCGCATCCGCTGAGAATATTGGTCACCTAGGTCCCGGAATACGCTAATTTAATTTGCCTCAAGGCTCTCCACAATTCCCGGAGCTAGGCTTCCATAAACTTATGCTGAAGGCTTCTATTTACGTTACTTGACGATAACTAGGGCTCGGGTAATTAGCACGCGGCCCACAAATAGCATATACGATAGATTGAGAGTTCCAAAACTTCGCACGTCACTGTATAATACGCAATTCACTGTTTTATGTAACTACTAGTACAATACCTTGATTTACTGTTAGGGCTCCAAGCAACTGTGTTGTTGAAGTGCTGATGCCGGAAGATTCCGACCTGGAGATTCAACGCTCTGGCGACGCTTACAGAAGAGGGTTGCGATAGTAGCTTAGTTGCGGCAAGGGTTGATGAACATGTAGGGACGGTTGAACGACGTCCTCGGGAAATTGTGGCGGCAAGATCCTTCGAAGAAGTAACAGGGTGGAGCCAAACGATAATTCACAACTGCTCACCCTGTATATTGATGCTTTATGTTCGTTCCTATCACGAATCCGCCAACCTGGGCGAAGAATTGTACACTACGGTACTCAGGGCTTTAAGGGACGAAAAGCACTTATGACTGCCACAAATCCGAGGGTACAACGCGCCCCTAAGAACTAAAGGGGTTGTTCTTTGTTCTTAAGTTAACTTGCACATCCGTGCGATAGCGAAGCTTAAATTGGACTCTGCGGGAGGGAACGCGCAGGACGCGGCGTTAATTCGATGATTGCGTCATGCGTAAAACTTTCCATCCATCGGCCACTCATTCGGGTACATAAAGGACCTATTGTTTGAAGTGCTGACTTGCATTCGCCAAACTACAGCGCGCAACCAGGCGCGGGGCTTCCCCCGTGCATCACGCTCGTCTCGCCGGCGCGGTAATCTGATCCTCAAGGCCTCGCCTTTCTTTAACTAGTGGACTAAATGCAGACTCCATCTACCAGCGATTTACTAAGTCACTTAGCAGGGTTCTGATGTTATGAACATGCGTTACAGCGTTCGCCTCTAGATTGAAGCAAATGCCTTAATTAAGATACTTTATGCGACAGATGTCGGGATCTGGCCTACATATGTGCCAAACAGTTAAAGAATTTGGGAAAGCTGCCCGATGGCTTAAATTATGCTGCAATATGCGGGAGCAGAATACGGAATTACACATAGGTTCTTAACGAAAATCGGGAGTCTTAACATAACATTACCCTGACCTCTCCATCTTCACCTAGAACATCTTGGATAACCCCGACGTACATATACTTCTTGTTTGTGGTTTTGAGTTCAACAAGCACATGTATTCCTGCCACAACATTTTGGGGACTCAATGTGGTCTTATTAGTGTTGCAACCACTAGTACTCGAACAAGAATTTCGTAGTCGGAATATACATCTACAAAACGTAACTTTGTTTTATGGTGAACGAGATGGCTCGCATCTGTTACGAGACTCGTATTGCTATTATTTTCACTCAGAGAATCAGCTAAATCTACGTCTTCTTGTAATGTTTGATAATTTAATGGGCCGAGTATTTTGAATCAAGTTTATTTTTGAATGAGCTAAGTGGATGGAATGCTAAGCTACCTAGTGAAACACTTTTTACTTAGCGAACCTTCATTGTTCCATTAAAACAAAGAATTTTACCTTTCCCTAGGTTTTCAATAATCGCAGCCATGGTGTCTATTCATTTATCAGTGATGCTATAATATCTCACCCTTTTGACATTGTCTTTAACTACTTTTAAGAAAGTATCATAAGAGCCCATATCTTTCCCTTCACTCACCAATCTATCGGCTGTTCTTTTTGAGACGCCACCAATTCCGTCTGGGGCACCCTTCTCAGGACCAGCTTCTGAGTCATCATCATCATCCTCACTCAGCTCATCTGCGTCCACTGCTGGACATAAGCCTCCCTTAATTTAATCCATTCTTGCCGATCCTGTGCTGTGTGCATCCAGTTTGTCCGGATTCTGTTGATATCGTCGGACCATCTTATTAGTGGTCGTCCTCTGCGTCTTGACGCGGTCTCGGCTTCTGAGTAGTTCCAGGTAAATGATCTAATCGTTAAATACAACTTCTGAAACGGAATTTCATCAGCATACTTCAAGTTATAGTTCTCACTAAAATTCATATGAGGTATAACTTATTGGTTTAACTGTAGTTATTTTCTCTTTCTTTAAATATTGATCTCTTTTTTTCTTGAATTTTCTTTCTACCTTTAGGATCTAGTTTTAACTTATAGTATCTCCGTTTTTCAGCGTCTCGCTTTCTCTTTAGTTTGCCCTCTCTGCTTATTTATTTAGATAATCTACCCATATCGATCTACAACGAAGAATTAAATTTACTTATCCATATATCATCATATTAATTAGTCAAAACGGTAATTCGAATATAGGATAGTAAAAACCGTTACTACTCTAAAATCGTCACTACTCTGTGTCTACCGTCATTCTTCTGGTTCCTTAAAGTCAGAGCAATGACTTCCAGAGGAATGATGTTTCCTAAATTATTTTGCGACCGTCTGGTATTTCTAACCTCAAAAGTTATAGCCGAACACATTCATATATTAGGAGTTATTTTGAAGGTATTTTACTGTGATTCTAATAAAAATCTGCAAATCTTACTTACCAGAGGAATGATATGGGCAACTGTGACACAACGTATAAAAGTCTTTGCGTAAAAAAATATACAACGGCACTAATAATTTCATTCGAACTAAACACGCTGTGAAATTACGCTAACATACAATTTCCTACGCAGGGCAATAACAACTTGCACTATCCAGTGGTGAATTGTTGAATTAAAATTGGAATCCCAGAGGAATGACGGAGAAATTAGGTACAACAGGTTTATCACATTTAAATCAACAAATAAAAACCAACTGTTGCCACTAATGTTTGAGGCCTTGTTTTGTTGTCTTATTTTGTTCATAAAAAGTTTAAATCTTACAGTAAAACTTCACATGCACATTACTAATAACGTTTCAACTGCTAACTGCATGCGTGACAATACAGAGGAATGATATTTGAGCTGTTTACTTGTTGCATAAAAATATTCTAAACATATTTCATCAAAATGGTTAGAAGTCAATAATAAAGACATAATAAGCTAACTAATTTTCAAGAAATATCGTAACTGTTTTGTATTTTAGTACGGAATTTCAATATTGGAGTGTGAGGCAGTACCCCACAACGGAAATACGACATTCCAGACTGGTTTCAGTATACTCATGTAGACTAATAATTTGTTGATCAAAGAGAGTTTTGAGTTGCGACCTAATAGCGAGTAGTAACTCTTGAGTTTAAGATTCAGGTGTTTCCTCTTAGTCCAAATGTGCGTTCTCCAAGTCAGGTCCTTATCAAGATGCATACCAAGGTATGTCACACAGTCTGTGCGGGGTAGAACTCGGCCATTCATGATCACATCAGGGACGATGTCTACGTTTGGTGAACGTGATTTGTAATGACTTTTGAGTATTGATTTTGAATCGTCATTTTTGAAACCAGTCGGTTACTGCGTCTAGATTTTGCTGTAGATTACTTGCGGCTGTGAGACGGTTGGTAAGATCAGCTGTGTATAAAACGTACAAGACTGAACCCAGGACACTTCCTTGTGGAACACCTGATGTGATGGTGTAGAAAGTTGATACAGCTTCTCCTAACTTCACTTGGAAGTATCTTTCTTCAAAGTATGATTTTATGATTAGGTAGTAAGTGTATGGTAAAATCATCTTAAGCTTATGGAGGAGACCTTCATACCAGATCTTATCGAAGGCCTGGCTGATGTCTAGGAAGACGGCCGCACAGTAGTTTTTGTTTTAGAATGCATAGTTAATATGTTCTACTACCCTATATACCTGTTGTATGGTGGAATGGTGACTCCTGAAGCCAAACTGGTGATCAGATATTAGGTGTTCATCTTTAAGAATAGGGGTAAGCTTAGTCAGGAGTAATCTTTCAAATAATTTGGAGAACTGCGGCAACAGGCTAATAGGTCTATAGGATGTGGGCTCATTAATAGGCTTTCCGGGCATGGGGATAAGTATAATTTGAGCAATTTTCTATTATATCTGGAAATATTCTGTACGTAAAAAGATGTTGACAATAATCGTGAGTATACAGAGGGCTTTAGGAGGCAGTTCCTTCAAGTTTAGTGATTAAGTCGTATCCAGGGGATTTTTTGCAGTTGGTCCTTCTATCAATCATTGTTTGAACTTCAACTCTAGTGAAAGGTTTGATGGGAAATCAAAGTTGATATGGGGCCTGAAGGAAGTTGTCCACTTCTTCATCAATGTGTGGGTCATTAGTAGGTAGAGGTTGAAACACTTCTTGAAGGTGGGCTGTAAAAGTATCTGCTTTATTTTTGTCAGTACAGGCCCATGTTCTGTCTGAGTTACAAATTGAAGGTATATGATATTTAGGTCTATTAAGTGTACATGTGGCCTTCTAAAGCGAGTAATCAGTATCATCTGTTGCAGTTAATCCTTCTAGGTATTCATTGAGGTATTCGTTTTTTGCTTACTTTTGCGTTTTTTTGAGATTTCGAGCTACTACGTTGAATCTGCGTTTGTCCTCTGGGGATCTACTATGTTGCCAAATCCTTCGGATTAAAACTAAACTTAACTTCAACATTTAACAGATGACTTCTTTTAGGCATGAGTGTCCGCGACTGATATCCATTAAACCAATCCGAAGATTTACTACATTTACGACACGTATTTTACGACATTTCAAATTTCCGACATCGAAAATGTAGTAATTGTACTAAATGTGGTAAAAACAATTTTTGTAACATTTGCCCAACCCTGTTCACAACTTTTAATCAATACTTAAAATAAATTTAAGAAGTTAGTTTAAGTTCATAATGTCTGGGAAAATGTGTGAATGTAAATATAATTAAAATAAATTCAAAACTACGAGTTTACTTGATATGAATTACTGACAAAAACAGTTAAAATGCAAACCCTTTGCTATTTGGAAAGATTTACAAAACTTCTCAAGAGAAACTACAAGAAGACTCAAATTAAGACGAACAGCATTCTAAAACCTTTTTATGTTTCTGAGAGAAGCATTTCTGGATTTATGTAGTGTATCCTGCACAGCTTTCACGATTGAGACTCTAAAATAAAGAACTCAAAAAGTTATCAGGTTACCACCAATAAAATAAGTTAGAATTGTAAATTAATTAAGAGCAGAATAGTTGATAAGCATTTCTTGTTAAAATTTGCAAAATTTATTGAGTGATTGCCGCCCTCGCACTATTGTAATATGCACTTTCAGATGCTATGCTTGCTGACAGTCATGGAGAACGCTCACATCAACAAACGTTTGTCAGTTTCTGAACTATTTTTTGCGTTATCTTATGACATATTCAGTAGATTCCTTTAGCAGTGTTTTGAGTTTGAAAGA
Source organism: Agriotes lineatus (assembly GCA_940337035.1). Lineage (NCBI taxonomy): Eukaryota > Metazoa > Arthropoda > Insecta > Coleoptera > Elateridae > Agriotes > Agriotes lineatus. Next base: position 14,789 of record CALNHX010003969.1, on the reverse strand, counting down.
TGAAAGGATGCATATTATTTACACGCTGTAATAGCAGCAATGACCTTGTTATATATCTAGCCTCACTTGAGGTGCAAAATTTGTAATATATCACTCTCTTACAGAGTTATTACAATTAATATCAAATTAAATATACCCTTTTACTAACTATTACAAAGAAGCACTATCAGGTTTAGCTCAATAGTGTACTTACCGTATTTCTTAATACAATAAATAAGATTTTACGTATCTCATAAATCAATTTAACATTTAGAATTATGTCATGTGATTAGAGTTTTTTAAAGCCTCGACTAGTCAGTTTACAAGCAATGGGATTCCTGATTCCCAGCTGAATGGGTAAATTTTCAACTAACAACTTTCTCTTGTAGTTAAAGGCTGAATTACTTTTAAAATATAATAACAATTATTTTACTTTGTGAATCAAATACACGTACTTCACAAAATTAAATTTATACTGTCAGTTTGTTAGTAGCACATCGAAGTTTGATCTGACATTACAACAATAAATAGATATTGTCAAAATTAGTTTAATGAAATGTTAAATATCCAAACTTGATTTAAATGATTATTCTAAAAATAACCTAATACCAAAATGCAAATTTCAAATTTTAATGATCAAAAACGTCGAGTACTCGAATCACTATTAAATTTCGGAAATTAATTCTTCTAAATTTATTTCTAAATATATTTACAATTATTTTAATGATTTGCTGCACCAAACTCGCTATATAATTTCTTAATATTTCATAAGAAATGGGCACTAACCTTCTGATTGTCTATCTTGAATGTGTTGTATCAGCTCATAACTGGATAAATTCTAGTCAGCAAACACCTCCCTAGGTTGTTCCCGACCAAACCAAAGCTCATTGTAGCTCTTTGAAACCTCTATTATGTGGATAGACAGTTCAACAGCATATCACAACACTCACTTTCTCGTTATTACTGGCTTCGTAGTACAATACCACGTTAAATGGAATCAAACCGTCTTGAATATTATATTTGAATAACATTTGTGAGTTATAGTTAAATTTGATCGTAGAGACTACTATTTTGCTACTACGTATCAAATCTTCAATTATTATGCTTCACAATTAATGGGAATTTAACCCTTAACGTGACTATTTATCGTAGATTATCAATTCAATGTATTTTCTACTACTTGATATAAACAACCCTGTGGTTGCCCTTTACAACACTGCCAGTTAAAACATACAACTGTTATATCACATGATATACATTAGATATCTGGATATTATAGATATTAACGAAACAAGTTTGATTATGAGCATCTTAACGACACGAGTTTGATTGCCAAAAACGAGGCGGTGAGCCGAGTTTTGGGGCAATCAAACGAGTCTCGTTAAGTGCCATAAGCAAACGTGTATTGTTCAATATTTTATCTTCATCAAGAAATTCTGGTTCAATTTATTTCTTTATACAAAAAGAGTGCGGTAATATACATTACCGCACTGAGTGCGGTAATGAAGCTCTTAACGATACTAAAATTAATTTGGTTAAGGGTCTATAACAACACTGATGAAGATAATTTAAATTAAATGCATCATTCATACGGTATGCTACATTACAACGAGGTCCAATATCAGTGCGATACGCTTAACCTTAACACTATTTACAGCAGACGCAGTAAGGTTGACTTTACTTATTATTACTAAAAATTTACAACCATGAATTAAAAATGGTTTATCAACTGCTAAACCACAACAAATCAGACAGTTTATCACCACCCGCTAATAAGGTGCAAAAATAGAACGCATGTACCACTGAAGATCTTCTTAAAAGTAATAAATATTATCTTCCACTTATTATAGTTTCCAAACAGTTTATCCATTAAGCAGCCCATTCCAAAGCTTATCAATGGAAAAATGGATTAGAACTTCTTCGAGGGATCGCTAGATCAGAACCTATACTGTCGCATAGGATTATCCACTACCGAACATACTGACTCAGCGATAAACCACATGACCACTGCAATAAAAAACTGTGTAAAATTAACTTGTAAACCTTCAGAAAGGGTCTTTCCGATAGACTATAATTATCTCTAAAGGATAAAAACGAAAAGTAAAATCCGACGCGAATGACAAAGGACAAAAAATCCCCAAATTAAAAGTCGACTGAACAACATAACACACCAAATAAAAAAAGAACTTGATGGCCTGAGAATAAATAACTATAAACAATACATCAAAGCTTTTAGCTCATGAGACCGAGGTATGTGAAAAACTACTAAAAAAATACAAAAACAACGGCAAGAATTGCGCACCTTATCCAGAAAGTAATGGTGAAAACTACAGCTCCGACACAGAAAAAGTCGCGGCTTTTGCTAATCACTTACAAAAGACCTTTACTCAAATCATCACCTGCACACCTACTCGTTATAAACGACATCGCTCAAAAGGTGCCAATGGCCAATTGTATAAAACCAGCCTCTCCCAAAGAAATGAAGGACTAAATAAATAATCTGCCTATATACCAATTAGTCTACGGACTTCCCTATCAAAGCTGCTATAAACGTTTGCTTGACAAAATAGAAAACTTCAATATACTGCCTTTCAGTTCGGTTTTAGAAAAGGCTACTCAACGTACTATCGGCTACAAAGGATCAGTGAACTTGCTTAACATGGCTTCGAAAACCAACTGCATACAACAGCAGTTTTAAAAAGAAAATTCTAGACATTGATATACCTACATACTTACCTAAAAGCCATTATTATTTCTTCGAACTTTTTCTGTTAAAGTCAATTCTACGCTGTCGGATGCTAAAAATAGTCGAGCAGGCGTCCTGTGCTTTTTAATATATAAACATCAGACCTACTTGAAATTAACTCTGCGCTAAGTACATTCGCGGATGATACAGTAATTTTCACTACCAAGCGGCAAAATTGGATGAAACATGTTGATTTTGCAACGAGCAATAAACTTTCCTGTTTGTGCAAAATATGGAATATCCATATCAAATCGGAAAAGTGTCAAACAAAAATATACACACTAAGAAGAATTAATAACCCTACCAGTGTACATGTTAACAACAATTTAATAGATTGGAAGTCTAATGATTCTGCAGTGAAATACTTGTGAGTTCATCTCGATACCGGACTAAGCTGAAAGTATCATATTAATCAAAAGCTATCCCAGAGTTACAACAGACTAAAACAGTTTTATCCATGATTAAATAGAAAATCAACCTTAAAAAACAAATGTGCAGTTTTACTATACAAAAGCTTGCTACGACGTTTGGTATTATACCTACCCCGGTCTGGTGCAATACCTCCAAAAACAGCATTCAAAAGCTACAGCGATTCCAAAATAAGGTACTAAGAATAGGTCCTTGGTATGTTGGAAACACTCAGCTGCACTATATACTTGACGTTCCATTAATCAAAGACCACATTAAAAGGTGCGCTAAAATAGCTATTTATGTACCAAGGGCATTATAAAGATGTTTATGCGAAGCACTAGGGCATCTGTCCTGAGGGTTTGACAGTCGCCTGAAGGTATAAAGATCAAGTAATGTCCGTGGTGCATACAACATTTTTTGTCTTACTAGTTTTCTTTAATAACCCAAATAATGAATTAGAAAGCGTATATTGAATAATCAACTATAGCGCAGTGAACGCATCAACGCATCGAAGTACGTGATTGGTCAGAAATTTTACGCTTGTCATTTCTGACCATTCACGTACCATAGTAACTCATAATGCCCCCCAGGATATTATCAGCGTACATAAATCAAACAAGTAGAAATACTCATTGTCGGTTCTTTTGATGTCGAAATACCGATTTTTATGACCTTGAACGCCTCCTGGGGGGTACTTTCCGATAGTACTAAGAGATGGCGCCACTACTTGATTACATCCATAGATATATAAGTACAAGATACGGCGTGCCGTTGATATAGTGTAACAAGACGTACCATCTATTTCTGTCACTCTCAATGCGTGAATTACGTATAGCGCTATCCTTTAGAGAGTTACTTGGACTCGCCATTGAGAGAAATTCTGATAAAATACATTTAACTCGTGTTACATGGTGCCAGAAATAGTCTTTTTGGTCTCAAGATGCTACAAAATGTAGAAAAGAAGTACCTAATCGTATAAATAAACACAAATTAGAAAACATAACCTCAACAGGTAACACTTGATAACCTCACTCGATGAGGTGTGGGGGTGTGCAAGATATTCACTCGCTAACGCCTTTGAGTTTTACGGTTGATAATAATAGCCAAAGAGGATATATTCTCTTTGATAATAGCAATCAAAACCATTGCTAAAGTTCAATTTTCGAAGAATAAACTGTGAAATTGTATGACACTTCTGACGTTTTCATTTCAAAACTTCAAAATTAAGCGTACGAAACATTGTATGAAATACGTCTCAAGAGAGAGAGAAATAAAGTGATATAGGTTAGAATGAAATGGGGGAAGGTACCGAACTCCGTGATATGTTATTTTAAGATTCGATGTACGTTTACATGTAGTGAACGTATCCTGTACTAATATATCCATGATTACATCGTGATTGGTAGCAAAGCCAGTAACTGGATCTGATTGGTAGAACTTTGTGCTGCCTACCCCCCGAGTTACTATCCCAGGCACTCTAGACGCGATTCGACATTTGGCATGAGTGTCTCTACTTGTTTGATGTATGTACCGTTGCGGCCAACTCAAAGTGCACGGCAGATTTTTAGCTTGTAATACGATATTCTAATCATAGACGTCGAGTTTTGACGTTTACGTTTGTCATCAACTGTCATAGAACTGACAACTCGGAAAATTCCCAGATATTTGTCAGAAGCAGAGAAAATGCGAGCTATTACAAAACTGGAAGAGAACTGGTCGCTGAGTCGAGTCGCAACAGATTTGCATGTGAGCAAGAGCTGCACTTTCAAAATTAAAAATCGTTGGCAGCAGAGACTTCTGCAAGAAAAGTTTTTTTAACACCATAGAATAAAGAATGAAGAGTACAATTTGCAACCGATTATTTGAATGAGATCGACGACTTTTGGAATACGACTATTTTCTCAGGTGAAAAGGTATTTCAATCATTTACCAATTGACGATTAAGGGTGTGTAGACCACAAAATTCAAAATTTGAGGAGCAATATTATGTTCAACCCTTAAGGAGTAGTGGACGATTCTCTGTAAACGTATGGAGATCGATCAATGCTCACGGATCTGGGGCATGCTATAGAATTAATGGTCGACTGAATGCTGAAGATTATTGCAACATTTTGCAAAATGTGATGCTGCCATCTGTAAGAGAGGTCTTTCCTAATCAATTTACTTTTCAACAGACAATATATTACCTAATTAATTTATTTTTTTTATGTTAACGTAATTGATAACTGTATTTTCACAGGATAACTGTCCTGTGCATACAGCAGGGGTTGTTTATTGGTGGTTTGATGAGAATAATATCAATTTATTACCATGGCCTGCAAGAAGTCCGAACTTGAATCCCATCGAAAATGTTTGGGGCTATTTAACTACAAAAATTTATACCAGGGATTTTGCACCAAACAAAACCGATTAATTATGGGAAAGAATAAGAAATATTTGGAAGGAACTGAGAGAAGGATACAATATGGAGACATTGGTCAACTCTATGCGAAACAAACTGCAAAGCGTAGTAGCAATTGAATACTGATACATATTTATTAAATACATATTATTATATAGTTTGTTTACTTGTGAAACTTTGCTAAAATACAAACATTAAAAAAGTAATACCTATTCTTATAACCACGAGCAACGCCACTGGAGAAACACCCATTTAATAAGCCGAAAAATCGCAAAAATAACCATAGTAACAAGAAACCGTGCACTTTGAGGTGTACGTAACTGTACGCTGATATTATGTACCTCAGTTACTAAGAAACAATAATCTACTGGTAAGACATAAAGTTTGTTATGAACTCAAGTGCGTGTAGACAGTGGCGTAGCTACCGGGGTTCCGCGGGTTCCACGGAACCAGGGCCCGCGCGTTTTGGGGGCCCGCGTTTCTTATAAGTTTTATAAAAATAATCACCTTTTATTCTTTATTCTGAGGGGATTCCATGATTAAGAATGAAAAAATCCGTTTTAAGCATAGTTTTGTAATGTTATATATTTGTAGTCGTTTCGAAATGTAATACCGTGAGCGTTGGTGTGGAAGGCCGTATATTTTGATAATATAGCACGTTTCATGAAAGCCTATAAAGTATAGGCCCAATAATTCGGGGAATTACTCAGAAAAAGAGGTAATAGCACGTTTAGCTGTTGTCGAAATATTTAGTAGTTTTAACCTTTTAACTTCCTGATTCAGTTTGGACAAAATTGTGCTTAGTACGGATCGTGTTAGTTTTTCATTAGTATTATTTTTTAATTCAATTTAGAAATAAACACAAAAAAATATAGCCAGAAATCAGGTGCTATAAAACGGAAAGAAAGAACGGAAAAACAAAAGAAAATTAAAAAAATTTATAAAAATTGATCAGATATTTAAAAAACAACCAGATGAATCTCCGAGCTCAAGCAGTCAGTCATTTCATTTATATAGAATTAAGTTATTCAAGTATTCAATTTTTAGAGAGCACAAGTTTAGACGAGGCAAATAGTGAAGATTTTAGTAACCCTCAAACTGAATCTGAACCTCAGCCGTCAACTTCAGCTGAATTAAACTGTAAGATAAGCATTTTATAAAAACTCATTCTAAATTCTCAAATTGGATATAATTTTCGTAGATGTCGAAGAAAATAAAACGAATGATGATCAATTGTATGTGACTGATAAAGGTAACTTTCCTTCGGAATTAACACTTAACGCAAAAGCGATTTCTAATTGATAACGGACCTTGTCAGCCACCTGGACCTTATCCACGCGATGCAAATTCCAGAAGCTTCTCTGACTTTTATTATACAAAAACAACAAAATCAGGACTAAACTCTCGAAGACTGTGACTTTGTTACTCCCAACGTTTAAATTATTGTTATTGTCAACCCTAGGGTGACCACCCGTCCCGATTTACCCGGGACAGTCCCGTGTTTGATGACCAATGTTCCGGTCCCGAGTTGGTATCGCCCGGGACATAACATTTCCCGATTTAGAGGCTAAATTTATTTCCCCCCTTTATTTCATGTATTATACGACTTCATTTCGTCAGCAAAAGCAATAGCTGACAAAATTTTTAGCTCTTTGAAAAAGCGCAATCTTCCAAGTAATAGAATATCAGCATTGTCTGCAGATAATGCAGCCGTAAATTTTGGAAAACAGAACTCCGTCTTTAAAATACTATCTCTCGAAAATGGTAAACTCTTAGCTGCACATTGTCCAAGATTTTAAGATTTTTACTTCCTTTTACGAAAGGAAGTATTGGGTTCACCCCAAAAATTCTAAATTGAGTTTTCCACAGATTTAAAGTCCCCTGAACCCAAAATACATATTTTTGTTCATTGGTCTGTCATTCTGTCTGTGTATGTGTGTCTGTCTGTCTGTGAACAGAAAATCTCAAAACCAAAAAGAGGTATGGCGTTGAAACTTCATAAAAAAGTTTTGTGTACTATCTAGATGCGACAGCAAGCTTTTGAAGAAAATTTTTCAAAAACAGATCTTAAAACGATTTTTTTTTTCAAACTTTACATGGTTATTACATTTTTAATGTATATTGATGTGAGATAGGTGATTTTCCAGTTGAATACCTCCAAAAAAAGTTTCGTTTGTTTTTTCTTATTTTTTTATTAACTTCTATTTTAAATAGAACATCCGGTATTCTATTAATTTTTGAATTCAGCTTAAAAGTTTAGAGAAAATTTGTCTCTTGAACTAACGCTCCATTTTGTAGGGTTTCTTTAGCAATTGTAATTTTTGAAAATGCTTGACAAATAATGCTTAAAAATTAAAAATGAAATTTTTGGCTAATTATAAGATCACTGTAAAAGGAAGTTGTGTGCGTGTATCACACCAGATTATTTTCTATTCGTTAGTAGCTATGGTCAATATAAATAAATAGGTGTCAAATGTCCCGAGTTAGCTTTTCCAAAAGGTGGTCACCCTAGTCAACCCTGTTGGTTATTTTCAAAAAAGAATCATTCTTTAATTACCGGCGTTAACGATTGATTCCATTTGCAGTGCACAATTGCTAGACATGAGGAAGATCCTGAACATAACAAGTGTTGTGCATTATTTGATAAATGGCGCTTAAATAAAACAATTGACTATAAACAAGAAGCACTACTCCGAACGCAAATTTCATTTTGGTCACAAATTCTAGAACGTATAATTAAAGTTTCTTTAATGTTAGCTACCTGTAACATGCCATTTAGAGGGCATGATGAAAACATTGATCCAAGTCAAAATCCTGGTCTGTTTCTTTCTGTTATTAAATTAATTTCTAATTATGATCCTGTTTTGAAAGAACTATTAGAAAGTAAAACTAAAAATTCTATTACATATCTAAGTCCTGATATACAAAATGAAATAATAATAGATATGCTAGGCAATGCTACTAAGCTTCAAATTATAGAACGAGTAAAATCAGCACCCTTTTTTCTATTCTAACTGCTACAACGCAGGACATTTCAAAAATTAATCAGTTAAGTCAAGTTGTTCGCTACATTTTAATCATTTACGAAAATTCTATACCTGTTAGAGTATCAATTGAGGAATCATTTTTGGGATTTATTGCTGTTGTTGACCAAACCGCAGCAGTTCTAACTAACCAAATAATTGATGCAATAAGCAGCAATCGCCTTTCAATCAAACAACTTCGTGGGCAAAGCTATGATGGAGCTGCCAATATGAGTGGCATTTATAATAGAGTTCAAGCAAAAATCTTGCAAAAAGCTCCTAACGCTCCATATGTGCATTCTGCGGCACACAATTTAAACTTGGTTCTCAACGATTCTGTGAAAAATTTTAACGAAATCAGTAACTTTTATGATGTAGTAGAACACATTTAATTATGTGTTTTTTGGCCATAGCATCAAAAGGTGGGCTTTACTTTTGGGTATAAGTGATAATCCTTGCCGCATTACTTTAAAAAAATTAACACCAACACGTTGGTCTTCCAGAATGATGCGTTGTTAGCTTTGCGTTTTAAATATAAGGATATACTTAAAGCTCTATCTAAATTAATATTAACATCAGAAACTTCAACTGAAATTACTGAAGCAAAATCTTTAAAAAGTAAATTAGAGAAATTTGAGACTGTTTTTCTGATTGTATTACAATCATAGTATTGCTTACAATTGACACTGTATCTAAATAATTACAAAATAAACAAATATTGAAAAAGCAACAAAATTATTGGAGGATGCGTTTGAAAATGTCAAAACAATGAGACATCAGTTTAATGAGATAAAAGTTGAAGCAGTTGATTTAGCAAAGAAATGGGGTGTTAAAATCGAATTTGAAAATAAACTCATATCATGGCCGAAGCGGTATTTCGACGAATATTATAACCACTATAGATTTGAAACCAATGAAGATGTGTTTAGAATTAATGTTTTTAATAAAACTTTAGATATAGTCATAAATCAATTGAATAATAGATCAAGGGGTATTAAAGATGTATATAAAAACTTTCAAGTGTTATTGCCAGAAACATTGCAAAATACATCTGATGACGAATTATTTGAAATGAGCAACATATTGTATCAAAAATATAGTGACGATATATTTGAGAATTTTTCCATTCAACTATTACAATTTCGGACATGTTTTCGTGAAGAATTAAGTACTATACATTCAATTTCAGATTTAACTAATTTTATATTAATTCAAAAGTGTTCTTCTTGTAGTAGTTACTCAGAAATTTTAAATGCATGTTTGCTATTTTTAACAATTCCTGTTAGTGTAGCCACTGCGGAACGTTCTTTTTATAAACTCAAGTTAATAAAAACATATTTAAGAAATAGTATGAACCAAAGCAGATTATCATCGCTATCGATGCTTTCAATAGAAAATGAAACAGCTAATAAATTAAACTATTCTCTTTAGCATAGAATTTCGGCTTAGACCGCGTAGTATTTGTATATGAACACCCAGCATTTTCTGGCTTAATGTGCCTTGCACCTTGTAAAGTCGAGCAAAAACCCGCGCGATGGCCATGCTCTCTGGTGGCACTGCTCAGTGCGACTTTCACTCTGATGATGCAAGGTGCCAGGTCTTGCGAAACGTTAGTGAATATGGATGCACAAACAGCAAAACGGCCAAATCTGCCTAAGTATCCTCGTTCTTAAGATACTCAAACAACACGAGCCACCAAAGAGCATGGCCATCGCGCTGGTTTTTGCTCGACTTCACAAGGTGCAAGGCACATTAAGCCAGAAAATGCTGGGTGTTCATATACAAATACTACGCGGTCTAAGCCGAAATTCTATGCTAAGGAGAATAATTCGAGTAACCGCGAAAGCCTCAAACAATAAATAAATTAAACGTCACGGAGTTAATTAAAAAATTTGCAAGTGCTAAAGTTTGGAAAAAAGTTTTTACTTAATAGTTTTCAATGTATGTGCGTATGTCGGTATGTGTGCTACTTATATGTTTTGTTATTTTGAATGTATGCTTAAAGTATGTTAGTTACAAATAGCATTAGAGTCTGTTATGTTATATTTATATGCTTAAAGCTTGATATATTACATATAAAATATATATTTTGTACAAAACATTACATTTTACATTTTGTTCATTTAATGTTGAATATATATATATATATATATCAATTTGTAGTGTTTTTTAAACTTTGTAAAAAAGGCCCGGATATTATTCGGAACCCAGGCCCGGCATAGTGTAGCTACGCCACTGCGTGTAGACTAGACTAGACTTAAGCTTAAATTACCGCAAGACATTATCTCATCTGATTATGAAAATAACTAAGTTAATATTTATTATTTTCTATCGAGACCATTATTAAGTCTTACTGTGTTATGTTTTAAGTTATTAGTTTTTATTTTATAATTCGTTTCTGCTGTATATATTATTATTTGTCGATTTGGCAATTTATAACATGTTATAAAAAAATTCACAACATAAATCGTGAAACCATTGAAGTACTATGTTACAAGATATGTACACTTGCTTTCAAAACTTTCGCGTACACCTATTTTTCGCTGTATTAAATCAGGGTTGTAATTAATCGACTCTGACATTTAAATTTTTGAAAAGTCAAAATGCCTCGACTGACAGAGCACATGCTGTCAATGTAATTTTTAACCTAATCTCAAAATTACCCGTTCACACAGCTAAAATTTTGCAAAATCGTTGTTACTTGATTTTGAATGTGTACGCTAAAGTTTTGAAAGCAAGTGTACGTAACTGCAGTCTCCCCACTTGGCAATTATAATCCATCTCAAGCAAATCGATGATTGCATCTGAGTATCATTAGCTTACACGTTCTTTAGGAATGTTTAACAAGTTGAACAAATGGGATTACGAGAATCAGGTACTTGGCGCTCACTTCCTGAAAATGTGGTCCCGGGTGGTGTAACTTGAACAACCGTCCACGTTCGATCAGCAGAGTTAAGCAACGCTCTCTCTGGTCAGTACTTGGTTGGGAGTTCCAAGGCTGCTTCTCCCGGCACCTCGTGGTACGGCTGTCACGAAAAAAAGTTAGTCCCGGTTGTCATAATAACATAATGACAGTTTATTTAGCGTATGGCTTGTTTGGCCGGGAATTCCGCGTCTGCGACCCGAGATGTTCGGCCGCCAACTGTATGATATATATGATATGTCATGTGTATATTGTATGTAGCATATGTTGTGTGTGGTCATGATTAAAGCTGATAATTATATGCACTCAAAAGTACGCAAATATGCGCATATATATGCATACATTTTGTTCAGTATATGCACCCAAAGTTATAATATATGCACATAATATGCTCTATTTTTTTGAAAATAAGTAGGAGTATTCTACATAATGTAAAAATTCAATTATTTTGTATGAGTATATTTATTTCTCTAATTTTTATTGAAAGACGTCATTCATTTTAATGTTTGACTATATAAACATGGACTGCCAACACCAACTTCACGTTGTAAGCAACATAAAAATGAGATTTCCCCTAACCCCACCAGACTGTTATTCACTCAACACTCTTGAAATGGTTTTTGTGTTGGCCGATTCCTTATACACTGCTTCTATGAGAAAATGGGAGTTGCTGGCAGTCTATGTTTATACGTATAGTCAAATATTTTAACAGGGACTTCCCCTTTTTTCTGCTCATTTCGATACGCACACTGCACTCCAACGGCAGAAAGTGAAAGTATATATGTCAGTTTCACATAAAAATTTTATTAATAAATTTAATAAAATAATAAATTTTACAAAAAAATTCAAAAACTTCTTCATACATTACAAATTATTGCTAAATATAACCAAATATGCAAAATTCATCAAATATGCTCAAAAACGTATAAATATGCAAAATATGCAAAATGAAACTTGCCTTAAACGATTTGTTTTCACATAATTAGTATACATATGCAAAAAGTTTTGCCGGCATATCAATTATACAAAATATGCATTTGCCATATAATATCAGCTTTAGTCATGATACCCTTTCCCATAGACCAGTCTTCCGGTCAGAGGGCCGTTAATTCTATCCCAACGGCGAATGGTGACCGAGCCCGATACCGATTCAATGGACTGCGAAAAAATTGCGCCTGTCCATGGATTCGAACCGAGGACTTGATGCTCGACCACTGCGCCACGCGATCGTTGACATACCTACATAATTGCATACTATTGGAAGCAAAGAAACGTTTTATAATTCGGCAGGAAACGTTATTAAAATTAGGCGACTAAGTAGAACTTAACAAGTGATTCCCAAAAAGATTCATCAAAGTTACCCTAGACAAAAATCATGTACCTATGTCACCGTTGGCATTTGGAACATTTGAACTTTTTAATTTTCAATCTGCTCTGTCGAGTAAACTCAATTAAAATTTGTTTTTTTCACCGTTTCACTTTCCTAAAGTACATTTCTAGCATACGCCGTATTTGATGATGAGTGAAAACCATTACTTAAAATATACAATATTAAAGGACTTGTCTGAAAAATTATTTGTAACTTGTCAAATTAAGCTGACATAAACTGACAGTTGTAGTCATTAAAATAACCTGCTTGCTGAATCAATACTAAAGTAAATTTTTTCCTATAAAAATTTTGAAGGTCAAAGAATTTAGGGTTTATGTTGGCATTACTTGGATTCCTTTAAAAAATATATGTTGGTAAAATTTGTTTTAGTAACTTTTTAGAACTAAAAATTTTTAAAATCTGGCATTAAAGGAGTTTTGTTTTTAGGTAATCTTTCGTAAACTTCTTCTTCTGGCATGTTAGGCTGCAGATCCAACAGTTCCTCTGCACACTTCAGAATTGTTTTTGCGTTTAATTTTAAAAGATTCTGTTTTTACGCATATTTATTTTCAAAAAAGAAAAGCTGACAATTTAATTTTAAATGTCAAAATGAGACAAGTCGTTTACAAAAAAACCTGACGAAAATAAATTTTCTAATAATTTTAAAAAAGCAGTTTTGCCAATTTTATCTTGACCTTGAAAATGATTATAGGAAAAAACATACTTTACGCAAATAGCTTATGTCTTTCACTTTCTTTCTTGGTCCTCTTTGGTGAATATTTTTTTTTAATTGCATATTACTTTAGTTCATAGAAAGGCTCTGCGTAGTAGTAGTCGTAGTAGTATTATTTACCGGGAGACTAGTGTCTATCAAGTAGGCCTTCATAGGCCCCTTTTGCAAACCCCTTGGACAAGGTCTAGGCATGCAGATTACCAGGTACCTTAGTCCTACTTAGAATTTTCGCCGAACCTAAGGATTTCCAAACTTAGCAAGGAATCTTTTACATGCTACACATCGTAGTAACATGGGACCCACGGCTTTACATCACTTCCGAATGATGGCATTCTGTAGAGGTTTTCATCCGCATTTTTTTAGTGTTAAAAAACCTCACGGGGATCCGGGATCGAAGTCTCGACCCTTAGATCAGTAGCCAGAATGCTTATTACTGAGCTATGGAGCTCGGCAAGCGTGCGGCACGAAATGTGATGGCACAATAACTCAGAAAACGAGTAATTTTTCGATAAAAAAGCAGAAAAAAAGAAAATTCCTTGATTCAAAACATTGTTTTCCAACGTAATGCATTTTATTATAACCATCGAATGAAACATACAATCGCCGCCAAAAAAGGGACACTTTCTTTTGACCTAATCCACAAAATGCGAAAACAACTGCTAACACTAGCAATTCTAATTAATAGATGTCATCAAAGGTCATTATTCAATTCTGAAAAATGCCGGCACATAGGAAATACGGATTAAGTCCCGCTTTTTTGTCTCGACACATTTTTGAAATTAGATTAAAAAGTGTCCCGTTTTTTTTGCCCGCGACTGTATCTTTTTCAGTTTAACTGCAAACTAATTTGCTGCAATTATTTCAAGGCAACACTGATTTTTGTGAATGTTGTAATTCTAATTTCTTTAATTTTTCGGTTTTCTGAAATGTAAAATGACCAATGATGACATATATAGATTCTTTTTACAAAAAACGTCAGTACAAATTTACTCTAAAACAATTAGGAAAGCAAATATTTTCACATGAAGAATTTACAATTGAAAACCCTATGGTGCGTAAACCATGTACATCCTGGGTGTATACAAATTGGCGCAAAAGCTCCAGGTAGCGGTATTCCTTGTACAATTCTGAGTCGATAAGCTTAATACTAAAATGTTGGATTGATCTTCATAAGCCCTCACGAGCGGTAGATAAAAAACATGAT